>JAYMFT010088080.1:0-14100 GCA_038088735.1 Panulirus argus | reverse complement strand
TATATATATATATATATATATATATATATATATATATATATATATATATATATATATATATATATATATGATTAAAAATAAGAAAAGTAATCTAGTTCAAACTGATCCGTGCACTTTTGAACTGACCCCGAGTATCGCTGAATGTGTGAGTGACTTCTAAGGTTAAGTGCAAAAAAAGAAAAGGGAAAAATATTTGAAAGAAGAGGTTGCACCTCCGACAAGGAATGAAAACAAGGATATATTAGGGAAACTACAAAGAAATATAGACGACTTGATCTCCGTTATGACCACAACTTGGGAGGAGCCTAACCTAGGACTGTAGGAAAGAGAAAACGGTAATGAACTACTATAGTCTTGGAAGAAAACGCTGCTTTCCATGAAAGCAGCGTTAGGAAAACGGAAAAGTGAATTTAGGTTTATCATTGGTGTTGTTAGGATTGCATATGGCTGTGCGTATCTCCGTAGCAAACATGATGTGGTGAGTGCGGAGGTAGACAGACATACTGCATTCTCTGTCCAAAGTTGGCATTTCTAGTTTCTTAACCATTATCGCAATTCCTCACAGTACCTCTGTCCAATATAGGGTAAGTCGTTTCCTAAGTCCGCCAGCCATCTTAAATATCTAGGAGTTGCCATAGCTACTCTTTTTTCTTTCCATTACTCCTAAAATATCCCCATAATTCTAAGTATATGTATTTTCATTATTGCCTGTAATTTCTGCCTCATTTTACTGAAAATAGACTTCCTTGTATGGCGTCTTCACACTTTCTACAAACGTCTTATCTATCTTTTATCCATGAGGTTCACCGAGTATGAATGTGAAACTTTGGCATTATCAGACAGTAGGTCTGGGTCCGTAGGTAGTACACCAAGGGATAACCTTTACTCTAAGTGAAATCATTTTTGTCTGTGGTTATCGCGTGATCTTTATGGATTTTTTGATCAAGATACTCGGTATTTCTCTTCAGCCTGCATTTGATATGTCTGTGACTATCTTGTTTAATGAAACTTACCATGAATGAGAGACGACTCCTCTTGGTATCACTCTAACACCATCTTTCATTTCTTTTTCTTTCATCATGCGGACCCATTGCATTTGTTATTGCTGGTTCCATCACTTCCCAATCTATCATGCAATTCTCTCATTATAACTTTCTCTAGCTGTTCAGAGAACTGTTTCTCTTTTTATTTTCAGTTCTTTACACTTCAAGTGGGCTGCCCAGTAACTAACTTAAGTATTCTTGTTCTAGAAAATTTGACTTCAACCGACTTTGTATGAATGGTAGAAAATTTCTTATGATTTCCTATCATGGAAGTCTTAGTTCGTGGATCTATTTGAGTTTGCATTAATTGTTTTCCAGGAAGTCGGTTTCCATGAGTTCAGTGATGAATTATATTTCCTCTTTTTCTCTGTTTAGTTCTCTCCATCAAACCTTATCATAAAAAAATACGAAGAAAAACTGGAGGAATACGAAATCCAAAGTAGCAAGGTCAATTCCTTCACTTGGAAGTAAGCTGATGCAGAAAGACTCAGATATCTAAAATAATTTTTCCCCAAAAAATTGCTTACATTTCGAGATCTATTGATTCTGGATGTACTATACTAATACAAAAGTAAAATTCGTGACCAATTTCCTCACTTTACGCAGATATGGAATACCGGGAATAATAGTAGGATGTTTCAGAACATGGAATGTAATATATATGCGGTCAAAACACTGGCATAAACTGTCGCCAGATATTAAAGAGAAGACTTCCATACATTTCAAACAAAAGTAGACAATTTGCTTAATGAGAATGATTATCTGAGTTAAAGTTTTTCGAGCATCATCTTATGCACATATTTCAACCTCTCTCTCTCTCTCTCTCTCTCTCTCTCCTCTCGCTCTCTCTCTCTCTGCAGAACAACGGATGAGGTCCCTCTTCCCTTGGGTATCCAATGGCGCTAAATAGATTAGAATGTTTGTACTCATTCTTTCCAATAAGATTTCCATGTCAGTGCATTTTCTGTGTCGCAGATGGCGTTCCTCCAGTCCAATTTCCAAGCCGGCTGATATGCCGTAGAGAGTGGTGAGGATCCTTCTGCTTTACTGTCTTGTCTCTTTTTAAAGACAACGAGAATGTAGGACACTCTCATTGTCTTCCTGCAGGCAACATCGCCGTAGAACGTTAGCTCTTCTGTTATCCGGCTTTTCTGTATGTCCTCATGTATACTCTCGTATCTCTGTTTTTTTTCTCCTTGTTCAAGAACAACAATTTTTTTCATTTCTGTCTGCCGCACAGCTTCCGCAGAACGTAATACTAAAGATAAAGGCCAATATTCATGGGTCTACTGTCATTAAATTCTCAAATTGTCCAAAAATTTGAGTAGGTCCTCACAGGTTCATCTGTTTCCTGTACACCTTTAATACAAAGAGCTAAAAAAGACTCATAGCAGTCTGTATCTACTTTACCGCAACATGAATCACAAACAAAGTTTAACCCACGATCACCTGTAAGTCATGATGATTATAAACCTGGCATCAGGACATAGTCAGGTTGCTGGAGATTCTGCATAAAGCATCGTCATGGTAACGCACTGCTACTACTGATCACACACAGTGTCGCCTGTACACAGGTGAACGTAGACGACTTTAGAGTACGCTAACATGACCTTCTCACTGTGAATCTGTCAGTCGTGTCCGGTGGATGTAGCCATTGACTTAGTTATATGTAGCCTCTCTGACTACGTATATCGTTCGACTTGGTTATTGATTTTGTCTTTAAACTTTCTCATAACGAGAGCGGTAGTTGCAAGGTCTAACACGTAAAGCTGACCCCAGGGCAGATGCAGACTCGTTCTTAAAATCTTTTAGATATCCAACATTTTACAAAGCACGTTTAATCTCGTTTCCTAACACGTTTCTGTTATGTTTTGCTCCGTTTCTATTCTTAATAAAACGTGAATCTCGTGCAAACAAACTTTCATTTTAATTACAAAAACATACTCACATCCATTGCGTTCATTTATCCACTTCCTGCATTCAGACTTTTGTACACACAGTCTGTCCGTTGCGTGTGACCTTCATTTTCTGTACACTACACCAGCTTCACGCGAAAAATATTTCCTCTCTATACGATCCCTAATCCTTCCTCTAACCAAATCTGAAATATCTGTCTCCCTATTCAGTTCTCCCACTGTATCTATCCATCCCTTCCGTGTGTTTTCAGAAGTAGTGCAGCATTATGTTTGACTGTACATAACATCTGCCATGCTTTCTACATGATCTTAACATTAAGAAAAAGGAATATGTTCACACGCCTGTCTAATGACTTCCACACACCACAGTCTGGTTCTTACATTTTTAGTCTCGCTCTCCTTCTCATTCTGATCATAATATGTACGTAAGCTGCTTACCTTTGCTACACTTGATCTTGACTTATCCTGAACTGTGCAGCCTTGGGTTTCACATCTGTACCTCAGAATTGGGACAAGTACTCTCCCTCTCGCGAACTTCTTACGCCACATAATCAATCACGTCAATCATAAGAGTTGTCGGGGAATCCACCTATTTTCCTGTCCTTCAAGATTCTCCCCTCAACCTAAACTTTTGCACCATCATCCTCACAGAACTTTGCTCCTAAGTACGTAAACTCATCCACAACTTTCAGTTCCTCACACTCCATCCCTGTATTACGCCGTGACAGCCTCCCTCTTTTTCTAACGAGATCTGCCTTTTAAATGAATGATCGAGCTTACGCGGTTTTTGCTAACGTCAGAAAGTATACCAGCACGACTCGTATGGTGGTGCGGCACTCTCTAAGCGCCACCTTTACCACGGAGGGAAAGACGAGAAACTGAATCCTGTGGTACGAGGTGCAAGCCTGTGTTACAAGCACTTATGAGCAATTAATGAAGACTGAGCATTTGCATCAAATAGCGAGGAATACAGAGATACGATTCAATGATACAGAATGAAGTATCTAACAATGGCAAAAGCAGTTATGGAATGTAGATTCGAGGCAAACTAATCAGACGTACAGATGAAAACTGCCTATCGAGAGTCAGAGACTTTAGTACAGATACTCTGTCTGTTCAGACTGATTTCATTTCAGTTTGGATAAATTTCGAATGGACTCTACAAATCCTGCCAAATACTACTGTCTCTCGACAGATCGTTTTTTTTCTGAAATTTCTGCCGAAACGCCTTAAAAGTAAACGTGAGGATTGAGAATTCCTCTTAGATTACATCACTTCACTCAAGAGAACTTCATATTTTAACTGCAAACCATGTGTTGCGAAATCACCAGTAAAAGACGAAATGTCAAAATGGCATCGCATCCTGACAACAGCTGACTACTAATAATTCCAACCTGATAATAGTCAACTTAATATACTAGGTGAACACAGTGATAATTCATGCATTTAGCAAGTACTAGGAATAATTGTCTCTTCAAGGGAAGCTAGTCCGAAGGTCATTTAAAGCGTGTTTACCTTCTGATGTCTGAATAAATGCATATTGCCTATCTCCTACATACGCTGTGAGGAAATTCTCTGCTGATTCCTCTCACCTGACGCTTTTGCAACACTGTTCATCACCTCCTAAGAGACAAGTCTATTTTGACGGTGAAAACAAAGACATGTGTCATAATGGAGCAGCAAAAGAGCCGTAGAGGTAATCTTTCGTCTAGTCGAGGCCGTTGGTTCTTCCAACAAGGTAATGACAAAGAGACAAAGGTATCTAGCTCATGGTACAGCCGTATCTTAAGAGGGGTCAGGGGCTTGTGTCTTAGGCTGTTGAGGTATTGCCTGTGTAATTACTCATTTCCAATCTTCCTATCTTTACTGTACGGGGGGAGGAGGTTTGACACTCGAGGTGCTCCATCTCTTGAACTTTTTTAAACTTCGGTATGTTGTCCATACACTCAATTTCGTCACTGAATATACACCATCCATCCACTGCTCTACGATATAAAAGTACTCCTTTACATCTATTCTAACAAGTTTACCATCAATTTCATTTATGGCACTAGGTTGTTATATCTTTGCATATTTCGAAGAACTGTTCACTGTTTATTTTAACGAACTGGTTTTACAAGTTAAAGTCAGTGATCAGGTCAGCGTGTTGGGCAAATTCAAGGCTTTTAACTCTTTCCTGCAACTGATCTCTTTTGATTCTGGTACCGTCTTTGTTGCCCTCTTTTGGACCTTCTTTATTAGTTCTTTGAGTTGCTTTAGGTGGCATTACGATACAAAACAAATAGATTCTAGTTTCGGTCTCATGTCGGACGTGAAAAGGTTGCTCAGTATTTCCTTACCCGTTAACTTGAATGCAAATCTAATATTCGCCAGCAGATAGTCTGTCTCCTTTACTGATCTCTAAATGTAGGACTATGGCGGCAGGTCAGGGACAATGTTGACTCCTAGATTTCTCTCAGGCACATTTCTGTACCTTATGTCCTGCTAGACAATATTCATGTCGAGGCTTTCCTTCGTTGTGTCCCATATTCATTAATTTGCATTTACTCGGGCTGAATTTCATCTGCCATGTATCGTATCAGACCAGGCTACCTATGGAGTTTGTCTAGGTTCCCTTGTAAGTTGATGCAATCCTCCTCGCTCTTACTTCCCCCATGAACTCGGCATCATCCGCAAACATGTTCAGGTAGGAGTACAATCCCTCTGGCAAGTCATTCACATATATCAACAAAAGGTCTTAGAACAGGACCCTGAGGCACGCCACGAGTGACTTTAACCCGTCTTAAAGAAGCTCCTGCAACATACGCCCTTTAGCCGTCCCACGAAGATATCCTTCTAACCATCTAAGTCTCTCTTTTATTCCTGCGTGAAAATTCAACTTCTATACCGTCCTCGTGTATGTTACCGCGTCAAACGCTCTCTGGCGTTCCAGATACAGAGAATTCTTCTATTTTTGTCTGGAAAGGAGTTCACTACCTCATCACATATCGAAGAGGTTCTGTAAACAATTTCTTTCTCTGAGACCGTGCTGTCTCTTGCTTGGGTAGTTTATTTCCTTTACAAGTAATAAGATATTTTATAACGTTGGAGGCTCTAGTCGCGGAGAAAAGTCCATACCAAGGCAGGATCCTTAATTGACATACAAAGAGGTTATTAACGAAGGGAAAAAAGAGACAAGGAAAATCATTCACGGATTTTTGAGGAGTAAAAAAAACTGTCGTCTTAAAAGTGTCAGATCATGGTTATTGGGTAAGACATGAGAGGGTAGAGAGTTCCAAAGCTTCGAGGTGTAGGGAAAGAACCAGTCATCAGAACGGGCGATCCTTGAGTTGCCAACTGCCACACAGTATTCATGTGACGCAGAAGTTGCCGATTATTGTGCGATCTAGCTAGCCAGCTTTCGAGAGCAAAAACCAAAGTCATGCCTATTGAAGAGGGGACGTGAACCAACATAACTGAAGTTATCATATTTCTTATTCAGTTCGAAGCACTTCTCATTCGGGCTCGAAATCATGTATACATATGCATGCGAATCTCTCGACATGAAGACAATCCTCCCTTCCTTAGGGAGTTTTTCTCGCCCTGCAGCTTATATTGTCACTTTACCGGTTTAAGGAAACGAAGTCCACAAAGAAAAAATAATGCACCTACATATATTCGCTGACAGTTTCGAAAATATTCCATTAGGCCATTGTAAAAGTCCAGGAAACCTGAAACGAGCTAATTACTCGTGAAGGTCTTTGTTCCATTGAGCTTGTAAACAATATCTGGTCCAGCGACCTGACTCCTACAGCTAACGAAATTTTGTCACCTTTCAATAATAATCAATCAGCAGATCATGTTTATACAGAAACGTAAACAACAATAGGGTATCAACTGAGAATGGGGGCTATTGTTTAAGACGCTATAATGATTAAAGGTATTTACCTGTGAGATTAGAAAAAGGAAACACTGAAAATATTGTGGGTTTGACCTTGATGTTTTAGAAAACTCTTGTATCCAGACACAGTACTGAAGGAAAACGGCTTCTACACAGAATTAGTTCAAATGGATTACATGACACGCGGAAACTTGTTATATATTTTCGAAAAATGCGTCGAAAATATTTGGATGTAGAAAATATAAAGCTTCTGATCAGAGTTCAATATTTTTTTTTCTCCAAATTTTGCATATCTATCTTCAGATCTGGCTTAACCACTCTGTCACATGCATGTATACATTATCTGAGTTAATAACAGTTGCATTATCTTTATGAAATTTGGTAGAAAATATATACAGAATATTTCATCACTGACCAAAGAATAGCAAGAAATGTCTACCCCTCTCTATCCAAGGGTACTATAATGAGTTAAAAATCTAAAAAGAAAGAAAAAGATACAAAACGCAGAAGTAACTTTTACTGTACACCAAAGACATCAATCTATCTAAGTGTCAGTGAACTCTGTATAGTATTGTGGGAAAATTCTTGGTTCCTCGTGACATGCTTCTGTATACTTTACTGAATATAAGACCACATTTGCCTTATCAGTTTAATACAGAACCCTTTTCTTTGGATGTAACGAGTATACTTGACTTGCAAAGTCTAAACCAATTAAGAATTTAAAATTTCCTTTGCACTCTTTTCATAGTTTTCTTTTTAGTACGAGTTTTTCTTACCCTGGGATAAATTTCTATTTAAAAATTTGACGCGGTTCAGATTTTTCCATTGTGAAGAAATCCACGATCGAGTGCAAATCTCCCTTTAATTTTTTTTTTTTTTCCCAGAGTATCATCTTCCATTATTAACAGGGGAGTTAAGGGTTCCACCCTTTGTACTCACCCCGGGGAAGTTGGGGAGAGGAGGCGAGTGATACAACTAGTCATCACAAAATCTCTGGCGTTTGTTAAAATGTTATAGTATAGTATTGGTCTGGTGAAGTTCAGGAAATTTTTAAAATGTGTTATTGCATAATACTGATGTGCTAGATTTCAGGAAATTCGAGAGGCATTTTTTTTCCGCTCAGAACAAACATTCTTTTTTCTTTTACATAGGTTTATACGTCACCCGATATAGTTGAAAATACATTACCCGATACAGGTGAGAATAAGTTCGCCGATATAATCGAGAGTACGTTCCCCGATATAGTTCATCTGTTTATTTTCATACGGGAAAAGATACTGGCACTGATGTCATTACCTCTGCCACAGTTGCATTCATCTTTTCACTACCGTTCTCTTCCCTATCTCCATTGTCCTCTACCATCACCATCACCATGTCAGTTAAAACTTTTATTACAATGGCTCCACTCACGGGCAGAACTACTTGCCGAGGCCAAAGCCTCAAATGAAAAACTAAAACATCAAAAAAATATCAAGATATTAAAGGCCAATGTATACGCAAATGATACCATAGTCTAGTGGCGTAACAACACATTTCTTACTTTAATACTGGAAAATCCTACGAACTGGGATGGCAAGAAACAAATACATTGCGGGATATGCAATCAGGTCCGCCCAAAATATGCACCAAAGTACGTAGGGGATGATAAGAATATTATGGGAGTGTCCAGTACTCATTTACTGACAGCTCAAAGTTTGTAAAGAAGTGGGAAGTTATGGATACAGTGAAAATGTGATGGTTAGCGTGGATGTGTGGCCAGACATACCACTGGCGAGGTGCACAACTAAAGAAAGCAGACACCACATCTCTGTGGTTAAGTATGGGAGATGTACCATGGCAGCTCGTTACAGTTCCCCTCATCCTCTGACGCCAAACCCAGCAGTCTCTCCAAAGTAACCTTTAGGTTCATGCTCCTTCCATTTAAACCATCTGTTGCACAAGTAATTGGACCGCTGCATCTATGAGTAGTTGTGGATGATTTTCTCCACCCAGAGTTAAAGGTATAAGAAAGAGTCTTATGAACGAGATCAACTTCTGGAAAACCACCCATTTGTGCATAATGCGGCAGTTGACGGCATTGGGTCTGATGATTGCCAGCCTCATATTTTTCGTTAGGTTCAAAGTCATTCCGATCACGTACACCTAAGATATCAACTACAGGAGCTTTGTGTCTCCTCAGTATTACTCCTCAAATCTCACATTTATAAGGCTATACAAGGAGCATCAGTCTCTGAAGGGTCTAGATCATTAGCCTTGTTTTAGGACTGATAATACCAAACACTCCAGCTGTATCCATTTCACTTGTTTTCTTTGGTCACATACATATGTACACCTCCTTGTTACTCCTTGATGAGGACCGTCTCTCCACAGTATGTGAACCTGTCTGAGAATTTCCTGCCCTCATATCATACACAGACAGACATGACAGCTTTATCAACGATGGCTCTAAATGAATGGATTTGGGTTTTAGTTGTAATTTAAGATACCAGTTCTTCTAGGGGTTTGGAGCTTGGTGCTTCTCCCCCTTGTTGAATACTTCACCAGAACCTTTATGGACTCTTTGGTGGTCACTAAATCATCAATGAGTTCCAGTAAATTGCCAAATCAAGCTTGGCACGGAGTAGCCAATATCCCATCCATGGCAAAGCGAAAGGTTTCAGTGAAGGAGCGCAACCGTTACCATATCCCAGAGATAACTGGAAAGAAGAAAAAAAAAATGCCTTCACATTGCTAACCAACACAAGTACTAACTACATATTAGGTTAAAAACCTTTCCGGTATTTTCCCTAACAGAATCACTTTTTGACCAACCTCCTGAGAATAAGGTTGCGAAGTCTCTGAAAGACACCATACAGAACTTACGACAAGGCTCTTAATGAACATAAAAGACCTTCATGAATATCTAACTTTGGCGTGAATCACGACGTTCATAATGCTTTGTCAACAAAAGATGAGCAATGACCTATCTTGTACGAATGAGTACTGCGATACTGGGCAACTGTTGCAGTCCTGCTAGTACCTTTACCATATAAAGAGGAGGAGAGACCAAGCCTACATCATCAGTCCGATTAAATACTGCTCGTTTCCTCTGCACAACGCCATCTCAACCATCCGTCAGATATCTCTGCTTATGCCACGGGTCTCATCACTCGCCTGCCAGGTGAGTGGCCAGCCGGCCAGCAGCGGGGGAACCGTTCTGATGAAACATGGGCAACATAAAGGAGCTTGAGGTACTCACCCCACCAGCTTTCTGCCCATCAGTATCTAACTCGAGACGTCCATCAGTAATAGCTTAAGGCTAATTTGGTTCTTGGCTTCGAGTGGAGCTCAGTTTTTCTCGAGGTCGAAGGCAGTTCAGGACAGAAAATATCCTTCTCTTCATCGATTCAGCTCTCTCGCCTCTCCTCATGAGCCCTCAAATGGACTGTTACTCGGCGCAGGAGCGCCTTGTACACTCGTACAATGGTCTGGCAGCTCTGCTTTCTCTAGTACAGACAAATTCCTTCGCAACTTCAGCTACATAACGCTAGAAATGCGTTCTCTTCCCTGAGAATAAGTCTTCAGCCTGTTGAATTCCATTCTACCTACGATTATTTCTAATGCTTTGATCTGGCAGAGGCTGGAGTCACTTCCCGTAAATAACACTCAGGTTTTCTTCAAACCTTTCATGGCACAGAATTATTAATCACCATTGCGTACATGAAAACGACAATAGCCTATATCAGCATTGCATGTAAATAGGATCTTAACTTAGAAAACCTCTCGAAACATTTTGAAAATCAGTAGGTATGTAAAGACAATTACAGATGCTAATATTTTATCACATATTGACTTTATATGTGCCTTAATGTTACGTATGGATTTAGTTCAGATTACTATCAGACATGCCATATAATCTAGTGAACAGCAGACCATTCAGTCATGTGACTTTCTTGGTAATAAGAGTGGGTCTGATCCGGCAACATTCACACTCAGCGTTACTCGACCCTGTGTATATAGGTGTGGACCCAGTACGTTTTCCTCTTACTACCGAAAATGGCAGTGTCTTTGCTGGATATTTTACACCGTGTATTCCATGTATATTTTAGGAAAGACAAGGGTAAGTTAAAGTCCTGTTATAAGAATCACATATTGATGATTTGTCTGATTACTGAGCACACTTCTCACGGGCCAACCCTGGGTATGGCTCGCATAGTCTCAAGTTCTGGAAGCGACAGTCGGCCCAAACCCAACCTAGGAGTTCATCCTTCCCTCGGGGCTGGTAAATAAATATGTACCTGTCGTAGGTTGGTGTGTGTGTGTGTGTGTGTGTATGAGAGAGAGAGAAATAGATAGATAATTAGAGAGAGAGAGAGAGAGAGAGAGAGAGAGAGAGAGAGAGAGAGAGAGAGAGAGAGATTCCTGGAGCAAGAAATACATAATCATAGCGTAAAAGAGTTGACCTTGATTAGGGCATTCAATTGCCTGTGCCGTCTCATCTAACGTTAAGAATACTTCTCACATATTCCCTGCGTGTTGTAAAAGGCGACTAAAAGGGGAGGGAGCGGGGGGCTGGAAATCCTCCCCTCCTGTTTTTGCTTTTCCAAAAGAAGGAACAGAGAAGGGGACCAAGTGTGGATTTTCCCTCTAAGGCTCAGTCCTCTGTTCTTAACGCTACCTCGCTAACGCGGAAAATGGCGAATATGTATGAAAAAAATAATAATACTGATAATAATAATATTAAATATGATAATAATAATAATAATAATAATAATAATAATAATGATAATAATAATAATAATAATTATAATAATGATAATAATATTATTAATAAAAATAATAATAATAATAATAATAATAATAATGATAATAATAATGATAATAATAATAATGATAATAATATTAACAACGACAACAATAACAACGACAATAATAATGAGAAGAGGAAGAAGTTGAAGCATCACACACACACACACACACACACACACACATACATCCTAGCTTACATTTGGTAAGTGTTTGAGTGTGTGTTTGTGTATGTGTGTGATGCTTCAATTTTTGTTTCATCTTATTATTGTTTTGTTGTCATTGTTGTTATTATTATGGTTATTTAAGTTGGTAGTAGTAATAGTAGTAAATGGATTTTTCAAAATGAGTACATAAAAATGAAAATAATTAACCGTTGCAGTACAACCTACTAGTTCTCCTGTGGTGGAGTTATAAATGCTAGTTCCCTGTAATGGAGATATACCTACTAGTTTTACTGTAGTGTAGTTGTACCTACTAGTTCTCCTGTGGTGGAGTTATACATACTAGTTCTCCTGTAGTGGAGTTATACCTATTAGTTACCCGTAGTGGAGTTATACTTACTAGTGCTCCTGTAGTGGAGTTATACCTGTTACTTCTTCTATAGGGGATTATACCCACTAGTTCCCTTGTAGTGGAGTTATACCTACTAGTTACCCCATATATGAGTTATCTTAACATTTGCTTCGAATTGTACGATGACTGTCTTACCATTTGCACCAAATGCAAGTTATTGATTTCCCTGAGGGTAAGCATATATCACTTGTGATTCCCCCCCCCCCCCCAGTTCATAAGAGAAATAGTTTTTTATTTATATTGCTCCCGGGCTGACCGCTGCCGCCCGCCGCCTCAGGTACCCATTGTTGTAAAATCTCTATCATTAAACCACTTTATTTACGTTCGCTTAAGCGCCGAGTTACTTCCCATCACGCCCATTTTCTGCCCGGGTTTTTTGGCCCATTATTCCCAGCATTCCGTTTTCTGTTCGTTGTTGTAGGGACATTTTTTTTTTCCACCATCACGCAATACTCGGCAAGCTGCTGCGTCACATGATTATTGTGTGGCCATCGGCAGCTCAAGAGTGAGCCGTTTTGATACCTGCTTCTTTCCTACATGTCGAAGCTTTGGAACTCTCTACCTTCCCATGTCTTTCCAAATAACAATGACCTTGCACATTTCAAAAGACAGGTCTTTCACTTTTTCAAAAATTTGTAAATGTTTTCTCTTGTCTTTTTTTTTTCCGTTTCATAATTCTCTATATTTCAAGGTTAGGAGAAAGTGTCCTTGCGTCCCTCCATGTATGACTCTGCTACCAGCGAGAGGGAGGGCTCAGATAGTAATGTCCCCTTCCATGACCCCTGCAAATTTAAAGTATACTCCTATGACTAGACTTTATTGTGTGACTCTGCCACCAGTGAGAGGGAGGTCTCAGGTGACAGTGTATTGGCCCCTCCCAATACCCCAGCTAACTCAAGGATTATTCCATCCCCTACCTTTGGAGCAACCCATTAGGTAGTAGGTTGTTAACAACAGCCGCCCAGGGTGGTGCTACCGTCCTGACTGAGGAGCGTTAATGTGGTGCCCGGAACCATCCTACACTCTCAATGTCAGGATTGCTGGTCTTACTTCCTGTCTCATCAGAATTGGACTACTGGGCTAGTCCTGCCATCTTCTTCTTACAAGCACTACACACATAATCATACCTTTTTCATTATTATTTCTTTTTCACATAGATACTCTTGTCATTCCCTATCCGCTCTAGCATTTATAAGCATCATGATGACAGTGTCCGTCAAATCTGTGGCCCCAAGTCCCCGGCATCATGGGGTGCTAAGAATCTCCGGGTTTCAGCCTGACTGTACTGCTAATGAGAGGAAGGGCTCTAGCAGTAGTAGTACCTGCCCCTCCCATAACTTTTCCCTCTCTATAAGACCTTCCTCTTCTTCTGTTCACTATTCGTGGTCTCCCTAGTAACCTCTCCAGCTGAACACCACCTGTCTAGTACCTCTCTTAATATCTTACTTCTGTCTGAGACACAGTTGTCTAATGATGTTCTCATTCGTCCCTTTTTCATATCTAACTACAATCTACACTCGCGTTTCCGATTCAAAGGTGGTGTTTGTGCATACACTAACATAAACACACTTATTGCACGCCTCAAGGAGGTTGAGTTTCTAAACTTAGATGTTATGTGGCTCAAAGTCGTTCTCCCTACTATCACACTTGTCCTATGTTTCGCCTATTGCTCTCTTAATTCTACAAATTTTATATCCTTCATCGACTATCTAAACTCCTGTAATGAGACTGTGACATCCTCTCATCCGCAAGCCGAGGTCCTCTACCTCGGGGATTTCAACATTCACCATAGGGAATGGTTGAACTCCTCCCATATGGATGGAGGAGGGATCGAAGCCCTCACGTTCTCCATTCTCAATGATTTAGAGCAAATTATCTCCCACCCTACCCATATACCTGA
>JAYMFT010088069.1:0-14100 GCA_038088735.1 Panulirus argus | reverse complement strand
TTTCCCTACACGTCGAAGCTTTGGAACTTTCTACCTTCTCATGTCTTTCCCAGTAACTATGACCTGGCTCATTTCAAAAGACAGGTCTTTCACTTTCTCAGAAATTTGTAAATACCTTCCCTGTCTTTTTTCCCGTTTCTTAATTCTCTCTATTTTTCAATTAGGGCCCGGCCTTCATGAGGACTTTTGTCCGTGACTGGAGCCTTTAACATAAAAGAAAAATTTGGGATCAATTCTTTTTGATTTTTGGTAACATTATTCTGACCTTATGCTGAAAAATACAATTTGCTTATTGTCCAATACATGTGCAAAGACCAATTTGCTTATTGTCCAATACATGTGCAAAGACTCTACTGAAGTTTTCCTGATTTATCTACAATGAAGTACAATAAAACTCTTCAGTACTTGTTTATTCATATTAAAAAAAAAAAAAAAAAAAAAAAAAAAATCACAACATTCATCCCACTTTCTCCCTTTCTACTTGCACTCCCAATAAAAACACCTTTACTGCACTTAATTACTACATTTATCCCATATTCCCTAAGCTTCTGTTAATGAAATGCTCACATTTTTTGGGGAGGTGTTCACTTAGGCAATATATCCCAAATAAATTGGCCAACAAAGTATGGGATACAGATACTTGCGCTAGATGATGCTGATGTGTCCATGTGGGGGAGGATACAAACAGGCAATTAGCTGGACCATATGAGGGTAAGTAATTCCCCTGAAGATGTGGTCTTAAGATTGATTTTTTCCATCTCAGGGATAAGGTGAAATGTTACAGTAGACAACTGGTCCATGAATTATGGGTTACAGTCTGGAAGAACACATGGGAGATTCCTAGAGCATTTTTGGAAACCATAATTTGACTCACACAAAACAGCATATGTGGTTCCAAACTGATGTTAAACTGAAATCCTACATCATAAGCAGGGGAAAATAGTGCTTATCAACACGATTCACCATAAGAAAGAAATTGATCCAAGTACATACAGACCAAAGGAGGGGTTGAAAAAACAAGCCAGCTGTCAACTTAACAAAACAGCCAATATTGGCCCCTGATGGTTTTCTTTTCTTACATAAATTTCTCCACTAACAATTGTCATCTACTCTGACAATGTTCAAAATGAGCTCAGTACCAGTTGTTCATGAAAAAGTAATTTCTGAAGTTCATAGAAGTCCATTTCATGAAAAGAATTCTGACTGAGAATCTGAAGAAAGAGCTGAGGAGCAAAAACATAAAAGGTCTGTCATCTGATGCAGGGATTTCAGCCCAACTCCAACCTTAACCCCAAAAATCAGGGTTAGCACAGTGGTATAAATTCTGTGAAAGGTCACAGGTTCATAAAGGGATAATATACAGTAACTGTGATATGCATATATGTCTAGATCACAGAAGTGTTCTGTGCTTTCCAGATAAAGAGCCGGATTCAAATACAGTAAAGTCTAATGAAACAGTTAATCTAGGCCTGAAAATGTAAGGCATATCCATTGATATTACTCAAAAAATCATATTTTTAAGTCAAAATATGTCTCAAGAAAATGTTAAGAAACTTGTTTTTGCATTGATTCTTTTTAGTAGATAAGGTAGTAATAATATTTGTGCTGTAATAATTTCCATTATTTTCTTATCCAAACTACCATACTTTGAACATAATGCAATTTGGTATGAAACTATTCACATGATATTCAATTTACATGTAGACATACCATATTTATCAACATATAAGACATTATTTTCCATAAAATATCTCCAACTGTCACTCTGCATAAGTAAGTGATGTTATGGGCAGGAGGAGACTTTATGTTATACCTGACCTATATCTATCATATACCACATATAAACTTTCTCCATGTATATGAGGGATGTGCTTGTAGAAAACAGCATGGAAAGCAAAACTATGTGAACCAAACATACTGTTACATAGTTAAAAGGGTGAATTAGGGTACACATGATCAGTATTACTATCAGTATTTACTGTACTGTCAGTATTACTGATGGTGTGGGCATCGTTCTGATGTACTGTCAATACCAAAAATTCATACTAATGGACTTTCAAACATTTTGAAATCCATGCATCAGTATGTGGGCAGGGCCTATTTACTGATCGTCTGTTTGCTGCACTGTAATTCCCATCAGTATTGTCACAGCCATGTGAAACATAACATAGTCACAACAGCAGCAAATTTGGAGAAACAAGATAGAAAAGCTTTATTGCAACAATTTATAACTTCATACAAAGAGTTATCAGAGATGTGGGATGTGCGTAGCAATACCTATATGAGAAAAGATAAAAAAATCTGTTGCGTTTGAGAAACTTTTGGGTATATCTAAACTAATGAAAAGTGGTGCAATGGTGGAAGATATAAAGAAAGAGCTAAATACATTGCAAAGCAGCTTTTGGAAAGAACTGAAAAAAATTCATGACTCCAAAAAAAGTGGTGCAAGCACAGAAGACATATATGAGCTGTCCTCACTTGAATAATAATCGCTGAGAACAACCACACGATGTCCTCAAAAGGGGTTACTGACAATGATACTGACACTCAATAATAAACTTGCATTCAAAGTAATGACAATACCAAAAATAATGTCAGTATTGATACTCTGCTTTATATGACTTGAGTATCTTCGAATGCTTACAAGAGAAGATCCATGATTCTGCCACCCCACTGCTGTAGTGGTCAAGCATATACAGTAATCCCTCAATTTACTGGACTATTAGGGGAGAAGGGGTGACTGTTAATGCTGGAAGTCCATTAAATTGAATGTAACCATTTTTTGATACAATATACAGTAATATAATATACAGTTCACATGCTTTCTTTTAACTCCTCTATCCCTTGATGCCATTTTGAACTGTAAGCACTGCATAATTATTTATTACAGTCACAATTCTCTGTATACAACCTGACCGCACGACAGCTTGAGGCAAAGTAAGGGAACTTTCACACCAAAGTACACATTGCACTTGGCATTCCACTTGAAAACAAACCTTTAGAAACAAATGAAACCTTTCACACAGGAGTGGCGTGACATGTTGCATGTGCCACATGTCACTTGGATGCCACTCTGGGATCGGGCCGAATCATTTTTCTTCAGTGTGCGACATAACAACTCGGTTCACTGTTGTTAAATTTAATGGAGCTTTCAAAGAAAAGTGACTGATAAACAAGATGATATAAATACGAATAACAATAAAGATACAAACAAAAAAACTAGCAGATCTGAGGCGTATGCAGCTGATTTTGAAGAGTGTCCTAGCAGATTTTTGCCAGCCACATTTGACAACACTGCCTCGGTCACGCAGTCTGTGGAGAGGAGTAAACAATTTCTTTGTGTTCTTTTAAACAGTTATTCAGCATGCCTCTTCCAGAAAGTGGGGCATTTATTGCAAACTTTGTTCAAATTGAAACTTACAAGTGTTTGTATGAAACAACATCACCAGATTACAGCTCAAAGGATAAGCAGGACAAGGCATGGAACTACGTGGCTCATAAGTTTTCCTCTTTACGCATATTGTAAAGCTGCTGAAACTTCTATGGATGTAGCTCTAGTTGCCTTGCAATTGCATACAAACTGCGAATCCCTACATTGTCTCTCAGATATGGATGTACCCACCACCTCTTCTTCGTTTTCTTCTGGCAATTACAACACCGATCAGAGCAATAACATCGGCATCATCATCTGATGATGACATCTCATGAACTGAGCTGGGAAACAATACATGTGCCACATATCACTTGTCACTTTGGTCTAAAATCACCGTGTTGCGTGTCACTTGCCACTTGCCTTCTGCCACTTGCCACCCTGTCACATGTCACGTTGGTGTGAAAGCTCCCTAAGACTGAAACAAAGCGAGTATACCCCACTCTACCAAAAACAAGTGCAATATGAAATGTGTATGGTGCGGCGTTTGAGATCTTTTTTCAATTAATATTGGTTTACGTATTATTATTAGCCAGGTCCGTTAAATCCAAATTTCATTATACTGAGGTCCATCAAATTGAGGGATCACTGTACAAGACAAAACAGGCCATCGTGCTTGCTCTACAGATGAAGATTAATAGCCTGACAGGCTATTAGGACTATGTTGTTTGGAGGGCCTTTGTTCTTTTGTAAGCATATGTGGTTGTTGGGCCTAAGTTCTTTGATGGGTCCCATGTTCTTTGTGGGTCTATGTGTCTTGGAGGGTCATGTTCTGTGATGGGTCCAGGGCTGCAGCCCCATCAGCCCCGTCTGATCCACGCCTGCTGCTGTGAGCTGCTAATGACCATAAAGTGGAGTCATAACATAGTAAAATAAAATCTTGAGTTGTATCATTATTCTATTCCTACTAGAAAAAAAATATCAGCACTAAAGGATGACAGGTAAACATTTAATTGTTTGTATATTTTGGTTATCAACAAAAGTTTAAAGAACAGATTTACACAAAGAACAGAAGGTAAAATTATCAATCTAAAAACTAAACTAAAAACTATCAAAATCTTATGTACAGGAACTGAGATATTTCGTCTGTCATTTATCTAGTAAAATAAAGCTTAAAACAATTCTTAAACTCAAAAGTCATTAAACTAAAAGAAATGATTCATTCATTTAGTAAAAGAACAGACCATTGGCTAAAAGGTGCTAAGTAGCTTAAAGGTGTTAAGTAACTTAAAGGGGCTAGGATTTTTTTGTTTCTACATGGGGAGAAGTCTTGGATATTTAATGAACACTTTTGCAATGCCATAGTGTTGATTCACACTTGAGTTGAACATGCATGTTAATGTCACTGCAACAGCCAAATGAGTGGTGTGATGGTCACATGATCAATTCTCATGTCATCTTGTGACTGTAATACCAAAAGTATTACACTTCAAGCGATTCAGTCTCTTGATAAACATTTCAGCAATAAATATGTATATTCAGCTGTAACAAATGTTCACGTAATGTACAATTACTTATTCTCATAAGTGTTCAATCACTAATATCACTCGGTCTATTCCTTAAGCAACTAGAGATCATTTCTTTATCAACATTAACACTGCTGGCAGACAGAAGAGTACATAGCCCTAAAAATAAAAACATGTCGGATTTTTGTCTTTTTTTTTCATATATATTCGCCATTTCCAACATTAGTGAGGCAGCATTAAGAACAGAGGACTGAGCCTTAGAGGGATAATCCTCACTTAGCCCCCTTATCAGTTACTGTTAAAAGATACCAATTAATGTACGAAAGTTAAAGATATCCAATGCATAGTAAATATTTCTTTTAATGCTGTGCAAAACTCTACAAGATTCAAGTGCCATAAAACACAGGCATAGTTGACCTTACCACCAGTTTCTAATTGTTGTAGTAGTAAATGTACATACTGTACATAGGATTCTGGTTTTATTCTCCTCTGTTTCATACGGATAATTGTGAATAGATATCAATCAATGCAAGAAATTTAAAGATATCCAACATGCAGCATGAATTTATTCTGGTTATATTTTCTTCTATCATAAATTGATAATTGTGAATAGGTATCAATCAGTACAAGAAACTTAAAGATATCCAGCATGTAGTACAAATATATTTTAAATGCTGTATGAAATGTTAGCAAAGAAATGGTAATAATGTCGATCTAAAGGCTGGGTTCAATTAACATATTTAAAAACATAAAGAGACACATACCTTGTATTTTTGAAATACTTTCGGTTGTTACTTATTAATAATTGTTAACAAATATCAATTAAAACAAGGAAGGTAAAGATATCGAAACATACAGTGGAAATCTTTTTTAAATTTTGAATGAAATGTTAGTGGACAAAAAACAGGGGTGTCAGTCTTACAGCCAGGCCCATCTATTATATTACTGAATACAAAATACTGAGGTGTTAAGAGACTCCCCCTGCTCAAGGTTTCATCGTAAGTGAAAAATCACCATTGCATCATTGTATCACTGTATCGATGGAAGCAAGGTTGGCAAGGCTGTATCACTGGGAGTACAGTCTCATCAATTAACTTTTTACTCCAAAGGAGCCTAAACTTCCATGCTACTGGAAGAAGTGCAGCCTTGGGCTGCAGGAGTCTTTAGAAAGGTCCATGATAACACCAGGACTCTTTCAAAGAAAGTGGTTCTGGGGGTAATAATAAATAAATATATAAAACATACTGTACATAGTATTTTGTATACCGTACATAACATTTTGTTCTTTATTCATGTGCTGCATATCAATTGTTGTTAACAATAGTCAACAATTACAAGAGAGTTAAAGATATCCAACATATGGTACACTTCTACCCCTATTAGTGCTAAGGATGAGTTCCTGGAAAATAAAGTGTTAAGCGAAACAGCTCTCTATGGGGTCATTATATAAGGAGATGCATTCCTTATGACATTACTTTTTTACCAATGATATATATACAGTATCATGTATGAGGGTCACATGTATAATGAAACAGATTATGACAGTAACTTATCTTTACAAATTAATGAATAAATGAATAATGTACGATTTTGTAACATGAATGGCAGTCGTTTGATAAATCATGGTGATCGTAATGGAATGAATGACAGAAGAAGCGTACCCAAGAGACAAGATCGGTAGGAGGAAGTCGGGAGGTGGTGGATATTGTAGAGCTCCATTCTGGCTAAAGCTAATCCATCTCTGCATTACTAAAATTATGATTAAGGTGATGATAACAGAGGTAGTGCTGATGATGGGGGCAGTGATGATAGAGGTGGTGCTGGTGGTAAAGGAGATTGTGGTAAGTGGAGAGGATGTGACGCATCTCAGTTTCTTCGGTAAAACTGTCCACAGCACTGCCAGATACGTGTTGAACAGCTAATGTCTACCCAAAAAATTGACTTAGTATAAATGAGCAACAATGTATCCCTTTAACATTAAATTACGTAACATTCTAAATGATAAAGTGAGAAAGCATAAAGTTGGGGGAGATTACAGAAGTGAAGTGGAAAGGTATGTTAACATGCACCAGGTGTTGCCAAACACTCCTCACTTTGCCTAGCTCACTTAGCTACCTTCTATTTTTTTAACAAACTGCTTCTTGAACAAGTAACTTCACATTTGTCATGACAGAAGCTTTTATCATGTCTGCTTTCTTAGTAATACTTTTGATTGTTGATGTAGCCAATTTGAAAGCATCATCAACATCAACCTGATGCTCACCAACTTCCAACCTCCTCAACACTTGTAATTTTACATGCAAGGAGAAATTATTCCTCAACACTTTAGATGCACTAGCAGCACTAGAACTTGCTGGCCATCTTCCAGACATGAAAGCTAAGAAACAGCCACAATAAACATGGCAAAAATTTGTATTGTACTAAAAGTCTGAGAGCACTCAGCACTGATTGGATGTGAGATTATGTGTGTACTGGGCTCTGGCTGGTCATATGAAAATACACAGAGCTGCTCTTGGCATGTTATGAGTGTTTTGACTTATGACTTTTAACTACACTTACAGATTTTCATCATTTTTTTTCCTAGAAACTAGAGCTCCAAGATACAAACAAGAGCACTATAATGAAACAGTGCACTAAGGGGTAGCACTAATCTGGATATTAATAGTGCTAAATGGGGTACTAGTGTATATATTTTTCTTAAATGCTGTATGAAATGTTACCAAAGAAATGGCTGCATCACTGACCTGACCATCAATATAAAATCAATGCACTGAAATAGTTTGGATAAATGGAGAGAATCAGTGAGGAAAAGTTGACAAAGAAGATATATGTGTAAGAAATTAAAGGAACAAGAATAGGGAGACCAAATTGAAGGATGGAGTGAAAAAGATTTTGAGCAATTTGGGCCTGAGCATGCAGGAGGGTGAAAAGTGTTCATGGGATTGAGTAAATTGGAATGATGTGGCATACTGAGATGTGCTGTCAATGAACTGAAACAGGGCATGTGAAATGTCTCAGGTAAACCAAGAAAAGGTCTGTGGATAGATGTAGATAGGGAGCTGCAGTTTCAGTTTATTATACCTGACAGCTAGAGAATGGATGTGAGTGGTTATGGCCTCTCTTCATCTGTTCCTGGTGCTACCTTGCTAAGGAAGGAAACAGCAATCAAACATTAAAAAAAATATATGAAAACATCAAATGTAGGATTATAGTCATATTTACATTTGTTGAATATCATTTACTGAGGTAAAAGTCCATTTTGGTCTGCACCACTATCAGCTCTGGATATTGAGTGATATTTTTTTTTCTACAATGCAAGTGTAATGATTAAAGAAAAATAAATGCTGCCAAGCATGATTTACAGTATTGGTTTCTAACATCAGGTCATGACCTAAATCAGGGTTGTGTGAGGTCCTCAGCAGGGTCATGGAGGGCCTTCGATTCTTAAAAGTGCAACTTTCCAAAAATATATTGTGTTGAAGGTTCAACAATGTAATATTGTTCTACAAATGAATATTATTCAACTATAATATTTTCAACTAGAATACTGATGACTGGCATTCATGCATACCTAAAACCTGTATATGTCCAGCACAGACCGATCTCCAGAGGCACAATTGGGTGAGAAATCCATTTGATTCAACCGTCAGTTATGCTGAGAATGATGCTTATATATCACAGGAACAATTCACTGACCATCAAGGAAATCAAGTGTTACAAGTGAAATCTGTTAATTTCATCATCACAGTTTTGGGCACAGCTGCAGGGTAAACATGTTCTGCCTCATGAGGTTGAGAAAATCCTGCTCCCTTTTCCAGCTACATACCTGCGTGAGGCAAGGTTTTCTAGTCTAGTACTCATCATGGCTAGAGCAAGATCTCATCTTGACTTGCAGCATGACTCATGCTGTGCCCTGGCTACCTATCTTCAACCCAAGATAAAAGGAGCAGATCAAGAAACTACTATATTTATTGATTTTTTGCATTTATGTTCAAGTTGGTCAGCTTTGGTATTTAGACATATATGATTTTTGTGAGAAAATGAGTTCTATCAATGCTTCCATGTGCTCTCTAAGTTTTACTGAAAAAAGAATAACTTTCTTAACTATAATTGCATCAGATATTTCTTGCAAATGTACAATACATTTTTTTTTTTTTTTTTCATACATATACACCATATCCCACATCAGCGAGGTAGTGTTAAGAACAGAGGACTGAGTCTTAGAGGGAAAATTCTCACTTGGCCCCCTTCTCTGTTCCTTCTTTTGGAAGAGTAAAAACAGGTGGGGAGGACTTCCAGCCCCCTGCTCCCACCCCTTTTAGTCGCCTTTTACGACAAAGAAAGACCCATCCCCCCACATACACACATATATACATACATGCACATACATGTCTTTAACTTCACTTTTGTTGCCTTGAAACAGCACAGCAGACTTTCTATTAGAGAGATAGGCGAGTATCCAGTTCAGGAGCCGGCCACCTATATCCATTTTTGCTAACTCATACAATAACATGCCTATTGGTAATATCAAATGCAGCTTTTAGGTCAAGAAAAGTGGTGTATTTAGGCCTTCTGTCCCCATGAACTGTTAGGAAAGTAGTGATGCAGTTGTGTACACTTTTGCCATGTGTGAAACCATTATCATTAAGTGACAAATGTTCTCTGATTCTGTGTAGTAGACTGCTGAGCACCATCCTCTCAAAAGTTTTGTACAAGCAACTCGTCACAGAGATGGGTCGAAATTCATCAGGTTGATTGTGCTTAGGTGTTGGTACAATTAGGCTGTTGGTTCATGAGGAGGGTAGATGACCTGTGACATAACTTATACAGCTTTAATAATGGATTACCAGGTACACATCTTAGAAGTATAATGATGTAAGTGATACCATCCTCCCCAGGGGCAGTGCCCCTGCTCTTGGTTCGAGCTGCATCAAGTTCAAACTCAGTGAATGATACATCACATTCATCATGTCGCTTGTTCAGCATGAACTGGGTAAGATCCTCTCTCTCTCTCTCTGGATTTGTTGTACAAAACATCCCTAGTCCCCGGTGGCAGCATGTTCTAGTTAGAGGTATGATTAATTCGTCAGCCTTCTGCAGCAGTTTGGGATGAGACACTTGTTTATTTTTCTTTCCAATGATTCTGTTAATAATGTTCCAGGTTTGGCTTAAAGGAGTGTGTTGATTTAGTCCACCACTGACAAACTGTTCCCAGTCATTCTGTCTGAGTTCAGTCATTCATTCCTCGCTGCTGCATGGGATGCTTGAAATAGTTTATCATTTTGGGTGTCAAAAGTTGTCTGTAACCTTTACCTATTTGTCTAGCTATAAATTTGAGCTGTTTCAGCTCAGGGTCATTATAGTACTGATGTGGCTAATTATGAGGGGCATTCTTTCTACTCTCTGAAGTAAGCTCACTTTGTGTAAAGAAGTTGTTTATAAAAGTTTCAAGATTGACATTAAATGCTTGTACATTTGTGGTTTCATAATCTTTGTACCAGTCAGAGATATAATCTATGAACCTATTTTGATGTTTTTGTTTCATAATTAATCTTTTTCTTTTCAGTCTGACACCAGGTGAGTTGACGTTAGTGATACGGATTGTAACCATTACTGGCGAGTGGTCAGACATAAAATTATCAACAACACCAGAACTGTAAGTTGTGTATAACATACACAAGTTAAAGCCTATACACTTGTCAAGGATTCCTCCATATATGTGTGTTAGTTGATTCTTACTGATGATTTGAACATCATCATATTCATCCAGGAGTGGTAGTGAAGAGGTCACCTAGATTCTTGTGTCAAGCATTAAGGTCTCTAATTAGGACAGTAGGTTCAGTATGAAGAAAGTTAGGTAAATGTGTGAGGTGGAGAAGGTAAGCACGTGCAAAGGCATTTAGTACATTGAGTGTAGAATTGCCGACATGTACCTTGATACCATGGTATTGGAATAAGTCAGGCTTTTGGGAGGATATTGGTACATGAGTTAGCGACTGTTTTACCTACATCAGGCAAGTGTTGGTAGATCTAGGATTAAAGCATTTGTAATTCGGTAATTTATGTGGGGGTTTGCCAGGAAGCATTCGACGTTCTTGCAGACATATGACCTTAATGTCCTCGGTCTTGGTAACAACCTTGTGATGGAGGTCAGAATAACTTTTTTTAATAGAGGCAATGTTCCAACTGAGTATTGTGATATCACTATATGGTTGAACAATGTTCCTGTTAGCCATTTTCCTTAAAAGATGCATGGATCTCCCTTATGATGTCAAGTCTCTCATGTATTTCTTTGTACTGATTTAGCACAACATTTCTTATATTTCTAGTAACTGCAAAATGAATTAACAGGTTGCTAATTCCTTTACTATGAAGGAGTTTGGGAACTGTTTTCTTTGACAGCTTGTCAACCTCTGCTTCATTCATCTCACTATCATCATCACTGTGTGAAGCACCTGACTGTGATAGCAAAAAGGTACTGATAGCCGTATGAAGCGGTCACCAGCTGCAATGCTGAGCAGAACATAGTAGGAACTGCTAATAATGACCCTGCCACAGTAAAATCAACAGAGAAAGCAGGGACATCTATGCCCTGTGGAAGCTGAGGGGACCGATAGCTATACAGTGATGACAAAATCTGCATTTGTATGTTGCATTATTACAAATAACACTGTAAAACCCTCTTCAACTATGAGGGGAAAGTGCCCTAGGGAGTCTTGTGCTTAAGACAAAATCAAAAGCAGGAAAAGCAGTAAATTGGAGGTAATATTACATGTTTTTAGGTTCTCTGATGCTGGTGAATGTGCAATGGATATAGCTAGAGTCCTTGATTGTCTCCTACATCAGTAAGATCAATTCATAAGAATGTACTTAGAATGTACTTAAAGTGAAACAATATGCTTAGACTATGGCATCTTTAAGTGCTTAGAGTTCTGTTAAGATTACGCACACCAGATGTTAAGTAGTGGAGAATATGGAACAAATATTAAATCTCAGCTTAATAACAAAAGGTCCCAATTAGTAAGATGGTTATTTAACAGAATGCTAAAATGTTCAACTGTCTCTGGACAAATTCTCCAAGCATACACTCTCGCCTCCCATCCCCAGACAGCCTTAATATGTAAGACCCTGTTATTCATATTGCAGTACACTGTAATCAATTATAATTCTGCTTGCTCCATTTCTTACCTGGATACTAAAATTGATGATATACTTGTACAGTATGGTGTTTTTACTGACATTTTATTTATATATCGTGTGAAAATCATAAGATGAAGTCTACCCTATAAACATACCCTCCTTATTCCATTGTATCCTACGGTGCAATTGTTTTCAATAACGTACTTTGCTTTAGGCTTATGTTGCATTTTCCAGGAACAAGTCCTTAAAATGAAGGTGCCATATCCGTATTGCAAAAATAAATAGCAACTATCTTGTGTTTGATGACACTTAGTGAAAATACCTGGCCTGGAACATAACCTCATTTACAGTACAGTACTATGTAAAACTTGGCCCACAGAAAACAAAATTTGCTTTACTTGGCATTTTTCTTGTAGGAATGCACTTCCTGTTAAAGAGACAGGAAGGGTTGTGAGTATAATTTTCATCTACTTCTATTTGTCTATGTGATTTTACCTTTTTCTGCTTTCGCAGAATAACATATGCGCAATCTTCCTAAATATTTAGTTTCAAATGAACTCCATAACGACAGATGTCCAAGACCTTTTGGCAATACAAATAATTTCCTACAGCAATTCTGCATGGTACTTTAGTTCTCAAACAAACGTTAATATCAGTAACTAATTGTACTAAGAAATCAATATGTGTAAAGGTTGTTACCTTGACAAGTATATATATGAGAAGCAATGGGGAAGGTAGAGACAACAGGAAAAGGTACAAGTAATTTCTTTTTTCATACCAGCACACATTTCCCACCCAAGGTAACATCAGAAGCTGACTAATCCCTCGAGAAAAAATTCATAGTATGGCTCCTACTCCAGTTCTTTTTTTTTTTTTTTCAAGGATAATACAGGAGGAAAGAATTCAAAGCCGCACTCCCTCTCCTTTTAGACACCGTCTACGGTATGTATGAGATATATACAAAGTAATCCTTCTCACTCCCTTACCACCAGAGATAAGGAATTAAAATATTAAGACAAAAATGAAAAAACATCAATTGCTAAAACAAATATGAAAATACAAGTTATGCAGCAAATTACGAAAAAGTTTCAAGTATATATAAGTAGAAGGAAAATAATCATCAATGACAGAAACAATAGTTCTCATACAGTAGTAATTTCCTGGATGACTGAGGCAAACTGATCTAATACCTATAATGCAATGAAATATGATCTACTGATTTCCATGTATAGTTTTGATGTTCTTAAGTCATCAACGAATCAACATTACAAACTAGTAATCAACAAAAACTAGATAATCCTATTTTATGAAAACATCAGTGTTCAAAATGATGATACCTCATTCATGCGTTCCCAGGCTTTGTCAAGGGGTAGATTGGCAAGGTTTACTGGAGTGGGACTACTGGCTGTGCTGGCAATAGAGGATGTGGCAGGGGCTGTAGTGGTTAACCCTCCTCCTGATGATGCAGCACCACTTCCTAACACTATTCCTGGCACCACTGTCAACTCGCCTAGACCCGACACTGGCAGAGTCACTGGAAATGACATTATATGTTCAATGAATTAACTCTATCAAGAAGATAAACAGAAATCAAATATACAATGAGGAGGCATAAGAATAAAAAATATCATCAAAATAATAAGTTTTAAGAATTACCAAGCCTATCAATAGTCTGAAAGGGATCAAAGAGCAGTGGGTTATTGTAATCACTTTTTTTAAACCAAAATAAATCCATTACAAAACATTAAGCACATAATCTTTAGATAATACAGCAACTTTAGATAAAACAGGTCAGTCTGCTCCAGGGGTGTGTGATGTCACTACGGTTGTTTAATTTGTTTATGGATGGAGTAGTTAGGGAAGTAAATGCAAGAGTTTTGGAGAGAGGGGCGAGTATGCAGGCTGTAAGGAATGAGAGGGCCTGGGAAGTGAGTCAGTTGTTGTTCTCTGATGGCACATCACTGGTAGCTGATGCAAGTGAGAAACTGAAGTTGGTGACTGAGTTTGGAAAAGTGTGTGAAAGGAGAAAGTTGAGAGTGAATGTGAATAAGAGCAAGGTTATTA
>JAYMFT010088058.1:0-14101 GCA_038088735.1 Panulirus argus | reverse complement strand
ATATATATATATATATATATATATATATATATATATATATATATATATATATATATATCGAGTATCTCTGTATTCAATAGTTTTATTGAATTGTGAGCGTTGATGAAGCAATAATTAAGTGTAAGGTAGACCAGATGCGACTTTGGACGTCGGTTCTAATATATCGGAGTCGTGTTGTGGTGTTGGTGGTGCCCCGGGAGACACTGTGGCAGCCTCACAGCAGCTGTCTGGCCGCGCGCGTTGCCTCAACTGGGAAATTACCGCTGGTGATTGTGTTATTTTCAACGTGTCTAGGGAGGAGGGGCAGGTAGCTGTACAGTTCTGCCGTTTTCTTCAGCTGACCAGTATTTTCACCGTTGACTGTGAAGGTTGGTGTTCACTCCTCTCGTTTTCTTTATCTCGCTATTATTTCCAGCTTGACTCGGGAAGCAAATTTTCCTCACGTGATAATATTTTCCGCCAGACTTAACCGCTACTATTTTGTTAATGATTTACCTTTCTTTGCACCGGCTTAATATTGGACTTGTCGATTTTTCCACGCGGGGGAAGACTTGCTGCAGTTATCTAGAGACAGACATGTTTGTGAAGGGATAAAGAAAAATATGTCATTCAATTATCGCTGAAGAATGAGATAGCTCGGCGCGAGTCAGCTGAGAAACGTTTTTTCACATTTCTTTGCTCCATTATGGGAAGAGCACGTCATGTGTGTGGATAAGGAAATATTTAGCAAACTGTTCATACTCTGTATCGTACATTAAGGCCAAAACTATAATAAGCTTCTTAAGTTTGGTCACCACAGCTAAAGCAAGCACTGAGAGCTAATAAAGAAGGTCTAGAGGAGGGCGACAATGACTGTGCGAAAATTGAGAGAGCCTTGTTGCATCGCGAAATTTGAGATCATTGATGTGTCCACCATGGAAAAGAGAAGAGTAAGAGAAGACTTGATTACAGTTTGAGTTTATATACCATTTCGGTGACGTGGACAGTGAACAGTTCTTCGAATGACGCGGCCACGACATGACACTGAGCAAGAATCTTTCGCAGGATGAGAGTTGTGGATGAGTGGGATAAAGCGAGTGAGGAAATTGTGAATGCTGAGATTATACAGAAGGATAGAAGCTGTATGATAAGAAAGAATGTTCAAGAGATGCCCGGGTCCCATGAGTGTAGAACTCCCTTCCTGTACATTACACACACACACAAACACAGAGAGAGAGAGAGAGAGAGAGAGAGAGAGAGAGAGAGAGAGAGCCTGGCTATATAGATAAACAGTATTATTCGCCACACAAGACGTGCGGTGGACACTAGGCCTTAGCCCTGCCCTTTGACGAAATCTTGGCATGGGTACTCGAAAGTAGGTAGGTACACTCTCTCTCTCTCTCTCTCTCTCTCTCTCTCTCTCTTTTCTTGCTGCCCTCCCTCGCCAACATAGTGTCAACACAAGCCAAAGCCAAGTCAAACATTTCACGTCGTAATAAATGTTGTTTACCCCCCTTCCCCCCATTTTCTTTTACAGAACTTCTGAACGTTTTCTTGTAAAACGTAAACACCCCCGGAGAAAGAGCAGTGTCCCCCGCGACTCCGTTTTAGTGTGTTGAATATTTGTTTAGGCATCCGGGGGCTTTTATTGTAAGTTCCCGTCAGTGGGGGAGGTTGTGTTGACAGGTGACAGCACAGTGTGAGGTCCTTCACCTGAGATTACCTCCTCATAGACCATAACCCCAGAGATTACCTTAAATAAGACAAAACCCCAGAGATTAACCAACGTGGACCGTACCTCAGAGACTAGCTTCCTTTTAGAATGTACCCCTGAGATTAGTCACTGTAGACTTTACCCCAGAGACTAGCTTCCGTAGACCTTACCCCCTGAGACTAGCTAGCCTCCTCAGACACCATCCCTCGTAGACTATACTCCAGAGAGTACCATAAATTGAAGTCACTCAGTCTCATCTGTGTAGCGCAGACGGTAGAGAGCTACGCGTGGCAGATTATGAAAGGTGTGGTCCTTAATTTGCATTATTTTGTTAACTGGGCTGAACTTGATGTAATGCCATCAGGATCTGATACGGGTAGAGACGGTGTAATTTAAACGAGGCCCGAAACTGCACAGTTCTCTACGGTAACTATTACAGACGTTTCGGACCAGCCAGAGGTGTACAGTGTTTTATACTCGCAGGATGAATGTCTACAAGGGGTACCTAATCAGCCTGGCTGCAGTGGGTACTTAGGTCGGCGGATACGCGGCTTCAAACAGCCTCTCTGATCAGGGCAGCACGGTGCAGTCTAGTCCTAGACTGAGCTCTGGAGGTAGACAAGCCTCTGAATCGTCATACGGTTTAAAAGTGAGGTAGAACTTGGTAGTTCTTCAGTAGATGACACAAAAGAAAGTGTTGTCAGACGTAAATCAGTACTCCCGGTGGACCGTTGATGATGATAATCATCCTTGTCTGAGAAGACCGTCTTCAGCTAACCCGTTATGGGGGAAGTGAAAAAAAAAAATGATAGCGCTGTAGAATACTTTGATAGTAAGACAGACCAGCATATTTCGAAAGAACAACGTTGAAAGACTTTGGAGTAATAATGTGTGATGAGCTTTCCTTCAATGAACATAAACGGAACATGTGATGTCGCGTACAAAAAAAAAAAAAGAATAATAAGAAGATGATGGTAGGCTGGATTTTATGAACAGTCAGGACGAGAGAAAACGAGAAGTAACGTACGAAAACGCACTGTTCCCGAGTTGATGACGCTTTACAAGCAGCTCTTCCCGACTGGAATATCGTGTTGTGCTAACACCACCTCCCTTCAAGCGTAAGGAACTTTGCACAGACCTTTCACATTGGCAAGGATCTGAAATACTGGGAACGACTGAGAGCACTCAGGCTGTATTCTCCAGGGCGCAGACGGGGGAGGGATGTCATGATTTTACACCCGGAAAATCCTGGAAGACATGCTTCTCTATTTACACTCAGAAATATTTCCATGTTGGCGGGACAGGCAGGGTAGACTGTGAGATATTACCGCTAAAGTCAGAGGGTTTTATACGTACAATAAGAGACAACATTGCAAATATCTAGGGCCCAGAATTGTTTGATGCTTTGCTGACAATCATTAGAAACAATGTGGATTCCAATGGAGAAATTTTTAAAGGATGTGGAACTGCATATCGTACCAGGCCAGCCAGGACGTCGTGAATGCGTAGATTTACGGACCGCGGCCTCCAACAGCTTGGCTGAGCAGAGGAGGAACGCGGCAGCTTGGTCATGGATCGAGCTATAGAGGGGTAGAAGACCTCCGACACCATCGTAAGGTATACATAAGGTAAGGTAAGGTCCCAGAACTAACTGTGGGGGTAGAAGAGATCATTGTGAGGTATACATAAAGAAAGGTAAGGTTCCTGACCCAACTTGCTGGGGTAGAAGAGCTCGTGTGGTATACATAAGGTCGTAAGCCATCCTGAGCCTACACCAGTGTAATCGGGAAAGACTGCTCCTGGAAAGTACCCCCTGAGACTCCTCCATTTGTCTTTCCCGTACATTACCACCTCCAGATTACCCCAGCTGTGTCTGTAGAAAACAGCCACCCACTACCTCTCCCCTTCGAGCCTGAGAAAGAATGTCTTATGGCGGTGCGTACCCTATGATGAGGGATGACATGTTAATATATGTGTGTGTGTGTGTGCCTCGCAGTGGTGTTGAGGCCAGCACGGATCCTTGGGTGGGGTTGGATGTGAGGTTACCTCGTTCAGATTTACCCCGGACGTTCACTCGGCCTTGTGTACATCGTCTGTGTATACCTCGCGCGTGTTTACCCCATGCGTATGTACCTGTGGACGTCATTGTACCCCCACGTGCGTGTACCCATCTGACGTAATCATGTTTACTCCACGCATGTATACCTCTCAGCGTCGTTGTACCCTCCACGTGCGTGTACCCATCTTGGGTACGTTGCGTGTAATGTACCCCAAACGCATGTAACTCCAATTTGCATACCCCATGTTTGTGTTTACCCATGTAACGTAGGTTTGTGCGTACATAGCGGTGTCTGTATCTTTGCTGTACAACTTCAGGAGCAACGTACCTCTGTACACATGATTACTATTTTACGAGTAGAATGCACACCCTTTATAGGCAATGTTTATATCATTACCCTGATCCATTAATCTGTGTACTTGATCGTTATGCAGAGAGGTTTGATACTTGACCTTGATACATAGAATTGTGAACTTGATATTGATCCATAGTTCTGCGTACTTGACCTTGACCCACACGTCAGTGTACTTGACTCTGATCCATAAGTCTGTGTACATGACCTTGATCCATATATCAGTGTACATGACCTTGATCCAGAGGTCTGTGTACTTGATCTATAGACCTTTGTACTTGATCATATCAGGTTTGTTTCTGAGTTTTAAAAAAAAAAAGCTGCGCAATGAAAATCGATTAAGGTGTGTCATGTTCCTCGTAGAACTACCCGAGGTACAGTATATCGCTGTATCCCAAGGTACTGTATATTGCTCTGTCCTCGAGGTATTGTGTATCCTGTATCCCCAAGGTGCAGCTTATTACTGTATTTCCCGATGTACTGTATAAACCTGTATCCAAGTGGTAATGTTACTTGTGTACTGCGTATTGTGTGTTGTATTTTGGCTCGTATTGCTGCTCGCCACATACGTTGCATTGGTTTCCAACCACTTCGAGTGTGTTACTACAATCCTGTCGGACCTCCGCCTCACTGCACCGCTTTGCGTGTGAAAATCTCAGTTTTAGACCCTTGGCCGTGACGATGGGAACTCCCGGGTGTGAATGGCCTGGTCTGGTCTTTGGCCTGAGGACGGAAAACATCCAGGCTATCATACCCAAGGGTCGTTCCATCGTGCTCAAGGGTCGTATCGTCATGCTCAAGGGTCGTGAACTCATTTCTCAAGGGGATTTGATATTGAAGAATACTCTGAACATAAATGATACAACTTTTTTGTATTTTCTTTTTTAATAGTCCTTATTTTCCAGCTTTTGACAAATAACTTGTTTTCAGCTTTACCAAGTGACTTATTTCCAAGCTGTACCTTGTGACTCATTTTCCAACTCTGAGTAGTGATCTTGCCCAGCTTCGGGTAGCGATTTATTTTCCAGGTACGGGCAGAAACAAGTCATGATGGTGGCCATCTTGTATGAAAGGTTAAATGATGACAATGAGAAAAAGATTACGCTTGAGATTACTATGAGCTCTTCAAAGTTGGGATAGTTGTAGGGAGAGGGAAAGACCGAAGAGGAAAGAGACTTCCACATTTTCAGTCTTCCAGGAAAGGAGGACGTATCGTAACGGTCAGTACTCGTGTGGCTGGTCTCTTCACATAAACTGTGGGAAGCAGCAGCCAAGTCGCGTGCAACTGGGCCAGGCCCAAGGGGCTGGGACACGCGTAGACAGCTCAGGAGGGCATTGGCCGAAATGATAACTGTATAACAGAGAGAGGGCAACATCATCGTAGCGGGTGGAAAAAGTGATGGTTGAAGAATGGTGATAGCAGGAGAGTTGATAATGCGGAGGGCTTTAGATCCCTCTGTGGCTAGAACGAGGTGGAGGATATTTGAGCTATATTTCATACAGGGGTGAATGAGGCCAATATAGACGTGGAATAACTACTCGCAAGGAGTACATAGATTTTACGATGTTCATTAATTAGGGTTTTCGGGATAGATGCGGAGAATATACTTGTACGCAACTTTTTTTTTTTTTGGGGGAGGGGGCTGAACTGTGGTGTTCTGAAAGCAAGTAGTAGGATACGAGTGGGTTTTAGAAAGACATATGGAGAGTTACTGCGTTATTTTCAAGAGGTTGCTGTTTCCCCTCCCCCAAGATGACATTACGGAAGGGAATTACATTTGAATTATATTTGCCAATATTCGATAACGATGAATAATTTTCTTATTCCTTTTTGCCTACTATGGCAGTTGACGATAACGCGGCGTACCGTGTTATGGTGGTACGCGGGAGTGGTCTGGATGGTACACGTACCGCGAGGCGCACGCGCAACCATCGGTTAGGAGCCACTTGTTTAGGGCAGTAGTTTTGTGTTGCAAGGACCTACTTGATGTGTATTGCAATGTGTTGCAAGTGCGTGTTGAGTGAGAGAGCTGCTTTATAATACATCGCATACATTATGCATGATGTGCGTTAAAGAGGTGTTCGTTGTATATATCGGATGGAGCGGGTTTTATATATTGTGAAGATGATATGTTACGTATCAGAGAAAGCGCGTTTTGTGTGTGTGTCGAAAAGAACGTGTCGTGTACAGGTTCAAGAGAAGCACTCTTAAAGGACTGCAGTTAACTTCATTTATACCGTATGTGTAAAAAAACAAAAGTGCATGTGAATTAAGAAGTGTGTGTGTGTGTGTTTATGTGGAGGGGGGGGGGGAGAAGAGGCGTGTGTGTGTTTGTATTGGGGGGGAGGTTGTCCCCTTCTTCAGTAGGGGGGAAGTAGGATGGGGGTTAAGGTTGCTTCTCCTCCTCGTGGGTGTGGTGGCGAGGGAGGTAAGTTGATGCCTCAGCCTGACCACAGCAGCAGCAGCAAGAGGGGCATATCCCGCAACGAAAACTTTTAATGCAGCACCTCCTGTCCCTGTGTTGCAGTCGTTACAAGCTGTGCTGCTCGTCGTGCTGCCCATGAAGCAGCTGCTGCTCTTGAGGCTACAGTGGTTCCATTTCATTCTGCCTGCTCCATCATTTGCTGCATCTCTAGTTGCTGTTACTGTGTGTGTAATGGAAGTTCGTGTTTCTCTGGCATGAACTCTGCTGTGGCCGTGTTAAAGGGTGTCGCACGGTTGTGCCCAGTGATCGTGCCGTCATGTACAAGGGGGTTAGTACCGTCGTGCTCAAGGGGTAGTACCGTCTCACTTAAGGGTTCAGTACTTACGTACAGTGACGAAAGACTCTTATTTGACTCCGCGTCGATGAGGACCAAGATGATGGCCGGCCGCCCACCCCGGCTGACCAACCGCTCTCCTCCGCGTTTTGCAAAGTATTTTGATTATCCCCCACCCCCCCTCCTCCCCCCCTCCTTCTTCATCATGGGAGGGGTTCTGAGGCACTCGCTTCGGACTCAGCGTTTTATCGTGAATTATTGAAGCGCCTTGAGTGCTTATGTCGCTAGCCAAGAATATTTCATGGAGTGTTTGGCAGGGTTTTAATGGACGCCGTGCTTGCTCTGAGGTTTTCCTGGCGTTTAATGGGCTCAGGGGCTCTCGCTCTTACCTTATTTCCCATCCTCTCCTTCCTGTTGGCCTCCCGTGCTCTCGCCTATTTCCCTCCCTCCCTTTCTGTTTCGTTCCTTGCCTGCTTCTTTATCCCGACAATATCTGCTTTTAATATATCTCTCCCTTTCTCACCCTTTTCACCGTTTTTGAACTATTTTTGTAATTCCTATCGCTATTTCCATTTCACTTTTTTTCATGTTTCATTCCGTTTCTCATCATATTTCTTCATTTTTCTGTTTTCTTCTTTCTGATATTGATATAGGTAGAATTTTCGTTTGACTCCTCATTTCGCTCTGACGTCTCTCTCTCTCTCTCTCTCTCTCTCTCTCTCTCTCTCTCTCTCTCTCTCTCTCTCTCTCTCTCTCAACAGCGTGTGATTAGCGTAGGCCTCGCCATTTTTCAGCCTCACACGCATCCGTCTTTTTACCAGACCATCACAAATGTGTAGTCGGATCATATGAGTATTGTCTTCACCTCTAGTAGATTCATGGAGTGGTTTGGAACCTCCAGTACTGACGTGGGGCCCTTCTGGTACAGGCATGGAGGACCACATTACCTCCATTAGGGTCTTGGAGTGTTTTCGAACCTCCAGTACTAGTGTAGTGACGTTCTGGCACAAGCATGGAGGGCTAGGTGTCCTCCAGCAGAGTCAGGGAGTGTTGTCGAAGCTGCGTCCGTGATGTAGTGATTTCTTGCTCTGCCCTGGAGGGGTTGGTTGCCTCCAGTGTCGGCAGGGATGGTGTAGATTCCAGCGCGGCATTCAGGGGGCGAGGGTACCTCCATCGCTGACATAACGAAGGGTGTGGCTAGCTCTTTACCACGGGTGTAGAGCTCCCGGGCGCCATCAGTACTGGCGCGGTTGGCGGGAAGGCCAGTATAAATATTTGCCCCGGAAGAAACTTTTCAGGGAGTTTTCGTAATGTCTTTAACGCAAATGAATAAGTAAATAGATAAACAAAGCTTTAAAAATAGCTCTTTGTGAAATATGTATGACGTCGTGAGAAAATCTGAAGGAAAAGAATACAAAAATGGTTATGGAGCAGCATTTTGAACAGTCCCCCAGCGATTCAACCTCTGCCGATGCTGCTACAGATGGTTCCCCCTGGCTATTGCCTGTAGCTGTCGCCGAGGGAGGTAGAGGGCCGGGCCCTGACGATAGACGGATGCTCAGATGGTTTCAGAGGATTGCGATATTCTGAGACGAAGACCTGACTGCTGGCGATATCTGGAGTTGAAGATCCTAAGGCTGACGATATACTGAAGGCGAAGGAGAGGAGGCTTGAGATATCACGTCGCCTGACGCTGGCGATATTTATAGACGGAACCGTGTCGGAGGATGGCGGTATCTGCAGACTGGCTGGCGATAAGGAGAGTTGGCCCATGTCGAGGTAAAATATGTTAATAACTCCGGTAGAAATGCCTCTATTCGTATGCTAATTAAGTGAACAGGCGTATTAGGATGCGTGGTTGTTACGAGTTGGCTTGTATGTTGCTTGTTGGTATAATGCATGTATGTAATGTACGATGCTGGTGGTGACGACGTAATCAAGTGATGATATTGGTTGTAACGCTGAGGATATGGGAGATGGTGATTAAGGCATAGTAATAAGGACATGGGGATAGCCCTGGTAATCATTACATGGGGATGGACCTTGTGATTATTATATGGGGATTGGCCTTGTGGTTATTACACTGGTTACACCTGGTAATTGTTACATAGGGGTGGGCCTGGTGATTAGGACATGGTGATGGGTCTAATAATTAGGACATGGATAAGGACATGGTAACTGACACGTGGGAACGGGCATAGCGTAGTATTGTGGGAACGGGCATAGCGTAGTGATTACTCGATCAGATTTATAGATATGTGCCAGCGGTAATGATGACGACCTTATCAAGGTAATAATGAGGGAAGTGTTCCTAAACTTGAATATATCGCATTCAAGAATAACCCTTACTGCAGCACATAACAACCTGCGAGGTGGTTAAGTGGTAGTTATCTAGTTATCATCCTGCTGTCTGTAATTACGCCATAATTACGCTTTCATTGCTGTCATTAGTACGATAAACAAGTTAGTCCGTTTTGCAACTGTTTAATTCCTTGCGCTAATTTGTTACTGGATTTACCGACTTCTGTTATTGTGGAGAAGGTGTTGAAGTGATAGAATCCTCAACACATATATGATCCTGACGTGCAGAGGTGAATTCTAATTTCCTACTAAAAAATTTGAATTAGTCGCTGTAGGATTGGGGGGGGGGGGCTCTTAACAGTCTTTATTGCTGTTGCCAATAGATGTTTCAGGACGTTTAAGTCGGAAGTGATTTTATCTTTTAGTCTACAGCCTATCTCTTTTCCGTGTTTTCAGTATTCATATCGTGTTAATACATCAGAAGTTTATGAATATAATATTTTTGATATTTGCCAATACATGATCGTAAATCAGATTTTGTAAAGATTTTTCGTGGTTACAGAAAGCCACTCTTAGCACATGCGCGCTATTTACAAAAATTTGAATATTTCGCGGGAGAATAACTTCGCGGCTTCCCATTCACCATTTTCTTTCTTCTACCCGAGGGTTGGGTCGAAATTGGCTACGGAGGGATCAAGGGAGGGGGGACAGTGGTACGAAGCCTTCCCGGATGAGGGTTAGGTGTTGCATGATTGTTGTAACTCAACAATCATACCCTGTGGCTCAAACTCCTCCTCACTTTTATGCATTTCATTTGTGGATTTGAAGAAAAGTTGTTTAGTAATCGAGATTACCACGTACTTTTTCCCTGTAGCATGTGCGGGGGAAAATAATTGAGGTTTAACGACCCGTGTAGGACTTTCACACGAGAAAGTTAGAAATTATACTGTCGCACACCAGCCTAGCTGTTTCTCAGCGATTGCAGCAACTATCGATCTAAATATTCGAACGATTTAACTACAAACAAGTGGTGCACGAGAGTAGACCGGTGCAATTCACTTATTTAGTTACTTTCATTGTCCTTGTTAGCGGAATTTCATGATTCAGTGCCTGCTTCTCTTAAATGGTGAGAGAGGACATTTACGACAGTCTCACACAACTGTGCAGGCATGTTAGATAAGCGTGACGTCACGGATTTCCCACAGTTTCAAGTTAGTCCAGTATTTTGACGAGCATTATCAACAAGGACACGTATTACCGTTAAATGTAAAAAGAATGTCAAACGAAACTTATACTCTAACACGAGGAAAGTCTTTAGATAATCATCTTGATTCCCAAGCGAAGGCAAGATATGCTGGATACAAATGTGGACAATAAAGATCGTACGAGATAACAGTTCCTCAGACGATGTCACCGCGCCTCCCGACACTGTGTATCCGGACATAGTAAATTACCTTGTATTTTGAACATAGTGTTTATTCCGTGGAAGAGTTTTGAAGGATTTTAAACCCATGGAAGCCTACATTTATTTTGTTAGTGGATGGGCGAAGAGTGTGGGAACTGTGATAATAAACGATAACTCTCCGCTGATGCAGAAGTTCGACATGCAAGCAGGGATTGTGAAGACGCGAAAAAAGTGGCAATATTTTGACTAGACGCTGCAGTTGTATGGCGGGCTGCCTTGGGATAGACCTGTAGCCATTTAACGTATTGTTTGTTTCTACCGAAGCGGCGATGAAATTGAGAAACAGATTCGAAATCACGCTGGTTACCTGGAGTAGAGTGTGGCAATATTGGGTGCAGAGAAATTCGAGATATAGGCTTCTCCTCCGTCAAAAGTTAAGAGAACCTTGATCGCGCAATATTAGGTCAGTCTTTATTTCTAATTCGTCTGTGCCAACGCCATGTGCATTCTCAGCATTCTCTTCAGCGTAACCAGAGAACAGGCCGACTTTTGTTGGATCAGCAACCAGGCAACAAGTCGATAATAAGGATTGCATTTTTACTTATATAAGTAGTTTTAGAAGTCAATCTGTTACATACGGTGTACACAATAGATAGATTACATTTAGATTAGGTAAATGTTGAATAAGTGTTGACTAGCAGTTAGAACACTCAATTATATTTTTGTTTTTTTTGGTACAGATTGTTATGCTTTATATTTTAATGATTATTTTTTTATTATGTCTTTGTTTTTGAGTTTTAATCAAGGGCAAAAAAAAAAACCTAACCTAACCTAACCTAACCTAACCTAAACATTCTGAACAAACTTTGGAAATACTAAAGAAAATTCGTAATTTCTTTTAATTTTATCTTCTTCCCTTTCATAATTCCCTTCATATTTCAATTGAGGCCCGGCCTTGATGTGAACTTTTGTCCGTGACTGGAGCCCGCAAAGTAAGGAAAAAAGAGAGAGAAAAAAGTATTGCGAATTGCTCCCTAAACGAGAACCAGGAGGAGAAGAGCAAGGGATTATTCCTCTCTCAAGGTCTCATTTGCTAACGCTACGTGGATTAAGTGGGAAAAGCTGAATGCTTGTAGAATACGTAGAATACATGTACGTATATCGTTAACAGTTATATTGTGATATGTTACAGCCGTTAACATACAGGAACTTAAACTATCTAATGCTGCACTTTTTTTTTTTTTTTTTTTTTTTGCGATGACAGAAATATATCTACTTAAGTTATAAAGTGAGTTTCGAGGCAGCATGATACTTTTAAAATGTGTTTGATAATCATGTGGTGTGTTGCCCTCGCTTTCCCTGGTACAAGGTCAATACTGCCTTTACGAAGAGAGGATGAGTTTTGGCGAAAGATATCACTATAACCCTTTGTGAGAATTCCAGCAACAACCTTTTTTTTCTCTCTCTCATTTTTGGAGAGGACTCTTACGAATCTTATGCAAAAGTCTGAATATTTCCTTGTAAAATGAAAAGTCATGTGTGAGAAATGGATGTATTATTACAGATTGTTTATAATTTCGTCATTTGGGGCCTGAAAGAGAAGTGGCTCAAAAGATGAATGTTTTTCCTGAAACTTATCTTTTTGTTTTCTCTACCTCTCTGTGGCATCGTTTTCATGATTGGTAACTTAATGATGATGCTCTGATTGTAGAATTATAGTACTGTAAAACCTATAATGAGTCTGGAGAAAAAAAAGCCATTGGACCAGGAAAATTTTGCAAAGTGTTTTAAGTTATGACATTTCGTTAAGTTTCCACACCCTTGTATATGGAAGTGTATATGCAAAAATAATTTCCTTAAAGGAGTTATCAAAATATTTGTAGTTTTATCTAGGAGGACATATTACTGAAAACAATTGTGCCTCATTATTACCGTTTTTTTCTGTATTTTTATTATTATTATTATTATTATTATTGTTATTATTATTATTATTATTATTATTTTTATTATTATTATCATTATTATTAATATTATTATTATGTTGTTATTGTTGTTGTTGTAGTTGTTGTTCAGTTACTGGACGTGACTTTTGCTTCCTTGTAAGAAATGTGAAGAAATTCCAACACGTAACTGTTTACGTTCTGCATTTCCATGAAGCGGCGAATGTTGACAGTTGCCATGTCGCTCTTTTAACATGTAAACAATGCGTTGGACGGGCTTCCCGCGTTTTCATTGTGTAAGGTTCCTTTGTCTGGGTAATCTGTCGTCGCTTTTTGCTGGCGAATTCATCAGCACTTCTGGGTAATCCGGTGGAGGCTTGTCTACAGGCGCAACTTTTCGGGAAGATTTCGCTTTTATACACATAAGTTTTTAGTGGTTATATTGGGATCGTTTATCGGTTCTTTGTCTGAAAGGTAGTTCGAGAGATTCACTTACGAATGAAATTGTTTACTGGGTAACTCTGCACCTTGGCGACAGTATACGGTAAGCGTTACGCACAAGCCCACCGTAATGGGATTTTTTTTTTATGCATTCTCTCTCTCTCTCTCTCTCTCTCTCTCTCTCTCTCTCTCTCTCTCTCTCTCTCTCATTCTCCAGCGTTGTACATTTATTGATGTCTCGCATCAGTTTTATATCGCCTGAAGTTTTGTGATTTGCCTCTCAACTTCATCTTATCAAGCCTCATTTAATTATCGGGCTCGGGGCTCTCACAAATTGAACATTCATTTTCCAGATGTCTGTTAAATAAGTATCTCATTATTTCCTGTCTGTACTTTTTTTTTATTACGTTTTCTCCCTCCGGTAATATGCGAGACTCGATGTTTCGAAGCGAGTTTCAATTAAATCTTTTTACCAACAAAATTTAGTCAGTTTCATTTAGAAATACTGCGTTAAGGAACCAAATTTAGTTGATTGTTTTTGGGTGAATTCTCAGATCAAGCTTAAGTTGGTCCTTCGTTGACGCGGTGGTTCGCAGCTATTTTGATATGACTTTGTTTCGTATTTTCGTTGAGATAGATTAAGATGAGTATTCGTGGGCTGTTTCGTATTTTCGTTGAGATAGATTAAGATGAGTATTCGTGGGCGAGATACCATAACTTTCGGGTGGAGCGCGCCTGGGTTAGGTGCTTGCAGGTAGCGTTGGCTCTCGGTGACTGCTCTAGGGCAGACTTGGGTTGGGGAGGATCCGATTGAGCCCACTGGGTAAGCTGTTGGTCGGGGTAGCATTCATTGAGCACGTAGGTTAAGCTCTTGGTTGGGTAGGCTCTCGGTGAGTATTCTAGGATACCATAGAGTTTAGGGGGCTCACAGTGAGTGCCTAAGGGTTCTCTCGGGTCGAGAGAACTCTTGTTGAGTTCTTCAGGGTGCTCTTTTGTTGAACATGGTTTGGGTTGCGTTGGTTCACACAAATTCACCATCTCGAGCTGTTTAGGGCGCTGAAACACCTCGAATGACTCACTCTCTCTCTCTCTCTCTCTCTCTCTCTATATATATATATATATATATATATATATATATATATATATATAT
>JAYMFT010088047.1:0-14101 GCA_038088735.1 Panulirus argus | reverse complement strand
CCCCCCCCCCCCCTCTCTCTCTCTCTCTCTCTCTCTCTCTCAAGCCGCCGTCTGTTTGTTTTTCCCCTTTACGACTCCATCTTCTCCCTCTTGCTTGCTTGCTTGCTTGCTTGATTGATTGCTTGCTTGCTTGCTTGCTGGCTATAGCTGCAGACACGGTCGTTCTGGTGGACTGGGTTGGGTGGGTGTTCCTCCCTCTCTCAACCCCTCCTCTTCTCCTCCTTCCTTCCTCTTCTGCCACGTCCGTGTTACCGGGGCGGCCCACACCATTCCATTCCCTCCCCATCGACGATAAAGCCAAGGGCGCGGGCTTCCTTCACTCGTCCCATCGTTAATAACTCGTCCTTTTAAAACGAGTTAGCTCGCGTCTCCCGAAGCAGTCTGGCTTACGTTCGACGCGCGTTTCTCTTCTCTCTTCCTCTGACTAAAGGGATTGTAAGCGTCAGAAGAGGAGGGGAAGAGTAGGAGGAGGAGGAGGAAGAGGAGGAGGAGGAGAAAGAGGAGGAGGAGAAAGAGGAGGAGGAGAAAGAGGAGGTGGACGGATGGAGTGAGAGATGATCTCTCAGTGTTAGTCTGGCTCGAAAGAAAGAGATTTGTCTCTTTACGTACTTCCAGAGCGATATGGTCTTCCTGAGAGAGAGATGTCTCCCTTTCTCTTTTTATTTCTTCCGAGCAGTAAAGAGTAGTCGACCTCTAGGACGTAAAAATTCTCTCTCTCTCTCTCTCTCTCTCTCTCTCTCTCTCTCTCAGCAGCAGCAGCAATCTGGCTACTGCACCAATCTCCCGTCTTCGCGCGAGCCAGTCCAGGCGTTAATTGCCCCTCCCCTCTCCCAACCCCGCCCCGCGCCTAACCAGCCGCCCGGTGCATAATGCTAGGGGGTGTGGGTACCGGGGAGGGAGGGGGGGGGAGGGAGGGGGAAGTAGGAGGACGGCGGGCATATGTGGGGAAGGAAGGAATGGAGAACACGGGGGGTTAGGAGATGAAGATGGTGGAGAAGAGGAGGAATGAGAGGAAGGGTATAGAAAGCGAGGGAGGGAGAAGTGTGAGAGAGAGAGAGAGAGAGAGAGAGAGAGAGAGAGAGAGAGAGAGAGAGAGAGAGAGAGAGAGAGACTTCAGATAACCTTAATAGTAAACTTCAGTATCGAGTCTTATCATTTCAAAAGGCACCAAGAACGAATGACCTTTACCTGTAACATTAACAAGTGGCCTTAAGGAATGACTATCACGAATCACTTAACCTTAACGAACCAGGACAGATGCTGGCCTGCTACCAAGTGCCCAAGAAACGTTTGAATTAATCACACGGCTGAAGAAAAGTCTTTGAAACTCTCTGTAAACCTTACTTAGCCGTCACACACGGGCCACTTACTCGCTTGGGGCGCCAGCAATAAATCACAGAATAAAAGTCAAACGCATTAATTATATGACATTCATATATCTCAGTCTGTCTGTCTCTCTCTCTCTCTCTCTCTCTGCGCGAGAGGTATGGTTGGGGACCATGATGCAGCGATATCGTATAGACGAGAAACGAATTTTGTGCTTTTATTTTCATTTTTCCTCAATAAAACGGATAGTTCAATTGGTAAAGACATTAATGAAGCGGATACATTATGGAGACGTCCCATTACGTCGTCGTGAAGCTGATGAAAAAATAGACACTGGCGTTCTTGAAACAACGACGATCGAAGAAACAGACGACATGGTGTGGTGCGGTGTGGTGTGGCGTGGTATAAGGACGCCTTCGTTCCCCTAGTGCATCGCCCGAGGATGAGAAATCATCTATATGTAGATATTGGAACTTTATTTCCATCTTCTGCGCTGAAGACTGGCCATCTGCTTTCCTGTAGTTTGCGCAAGTCCTTATGGTGGTTGTGATGGATGAGTGGGATAGATGGAGTGTCAATCAGGATGGCAGACATCATGAAGGTCCTTTCACCTACAGGAGTCCTACGTTAAATCACGTCACAACGCCCTGACATAACTGTAGCGACATGGGACATGCTGCACTACGCTACACAGCTGGAATGATAATGTCTCGCCCAGAAAAGGATGTCTGCATCTCTACAAAATTCTTTTTTTAGTCAGTCATTCTTTTAACTCACACCCTCCAGCCACCTCGAATGGTTAGTCTCTCTCACCGAACAAAACACATACCATTATATGCATGGCATATTCCCCACACCAACATCAACATAAAAGCAACAGACAAATCAAAAGCCCTCCAGGACTCCGACTGGAACCAGATTTGGTCAAGAAAAAGAATTCTCCCCAACATCCTATGCAAACAATCCATCCGCTCCATTTTATGCCGCCTCACCTGCCTGCTCTCTCACCGTCCCAAAAGCAAATATATAACTGCTAACCACTCACAAGAATACACTCGAAACAATCATTGGCTACCTAGCAACCATAAACACTGAACACCTATACGATGAAACGGAAGATCTTGTCCAATGCATTCCCACTTCACAACATGTTCTACACTGTTCTAAACGGCGTCACTAAACCCCCTTCCTACCCTAACCACTGTGCCAGCTCTAAAATAGAGAGAAAAAGAGCTTACCCTTGCCTCACATATCAGTAAAGCTCTAAACAATCGACCTCCCATACTCAAGTCTTTAAAACTCGACCCAGATACACCAGATACACACCCATCAGAAACCACACTCCCCAGACAAGCACGGGTCACAAGCACTCCCGTTTACGCTCTGTCCATCACCACATGTTTCAGTAATGATTCACGGGACAGAGGCTGTAGTGTGAAATACTTTTTTTAAGTCTTTCCAGCCGCCTTGCTTTTACTGTAAAAGAGAAAGTCTCCTGAAAGTCTTGGCAAGATTAACAAATCAGAGATTGGCAGATGAATGGAAAGATGTCGAGACTTAACGCGGATGTCAGGGTCGACCACCAACGACATTTACAGAAGAATTCAGAGATTATCTCTTTTTAACATCAGAATAAAAGAATGGAATATATATTCGATTCGTTCATGATGTTGACCACAAATGTCTAGCGAGTTACCTACATTTCAAACAGTGGTTAATCCAGCTTTTCCTCAACCGATCACACACACACACACACACACTGACGAGATAACGTCACGTGTACCAAAGAGTTTTGAAGCCTTTTAGAAGAAGGTCAAGTAGGTTATAAAGAGGGTTATTACCCTATTAAAACCCGCATTCGTATGACTCCCTCGTGATACCGTCTATCGCTCTCCAGCTTAAAACATGGCGGCTCTCTGAACTGGGCTACATGTTTAGTATTGGTTTTCACATAACGACTTTGGGCTGCGAGACGCAGCCAAACAGGTATCGCGCTACCAAACAGCTGGGAGACCAGAGCCCTAAAGACATTCCCGCAGTTTCCCCTGACCGATTCGTATGCCGTGGTTCAGTCCATTTACGGCACGTCGCCCCCTGTATGCCACATCGCTCCAGTTCACTCTATCCCATGCACGCCTTACACCCTCCTGCTCATCTGCTGTGACATTAGTTTGACTGGTAGTAGTAGAGGCAGTTCTGGGGTAGATCTAGAGATTCTACTGACGCTGTAAAATGTCGACTAAAGGTTTAGAATCTCATGAATGGCAAAGTAAAAGCATTACTCTCTGTTGAAGGTCACACACACTCACACACACACCAAGACTATGGACATGAAGTTATCCTTACTTGGGATGACAACAGGTCAGGCAGGATTGTTCCCCCCCAAAGAGTTCGTATCTAAACCTGAATATAAGCTTTCCGGAGGAATTCTATAGGTTCCAGACTGATTATCTATGAAGACAGATTAACCATGAAGACTCCGATCAACCTGAGACTGCCTGTGAGGAAAGAGATTATGAAGACATTAACCATGAAGACACAGAAATTAACCCGATATAACTCATCAAGATATAGAGATCAACAAATCACAGAGTAATAATTTCTATTTCTCGTTACATATCTCGAATGGGTCTGAATTTCCTAGGCTGTGACCCGGAAATACTTTAAGTGTACATGTCCCCCCCACCCTCCAAGTGTCATGCTGCGTGTTCATTTACCTGGAAATATTAATCAAGAACGTAGCACGTTGGTCATTAACAAAAAGTTCATTTCATCCTTGGAAGAAGGCATAAATGACCCTGGACCAGCGAACAAGAGTGTCCTTGGACGAGCAAAGACGGGCGTCCTTGGACGAGCGAACACTAGTGTCCCGGGACGAGTGAACACGATATTACAGAGACCTGACTACGTGCTAAGTCCAGGCCTTCTCCCTGTTAGACTGGTGGAGGCAGTTAGTGTCGAACGATCCTTATGAGAGTTATGGCGAATCACTTTAAGAACACGTCAATGGGAAACCATAATTCCATCAGGTTAATTACATATTTGGCAGTTCAGGGAAAAGTGTAACACGTACACTCCGCGTGTCTTGTCCAGTCTGGGTTTGGTCCAGTCTTGGCAGGTCAGATTATTCTCGGACTATGTCGGGTATTCAGCGAATCGCTCCTCCGACCACCGGATTCCAAGAGATTCTATTTTTTGAAACGTCTTTGTGATATTTCGCGATTCACCTTTATTGGTTTGATAAATGAATGGACCCCGGGTCGAGTCCAGGCTAAGGCCAGTCTGTGGTCACATCCCCCCCAAAGCCAGATCCTTTCAGCATAGCGTTATTTGACGTTACTCTGGTAGAAGCCACGTAGCAAACAACCTGGCGAGCGACATCTGGCAGTTTTCACCGTATCCCGCCTGCAGAAGGAAGTCAGTCGGCCACGAGCCGTCACGCCGTGGGGGTGGGTGAATGTTGTCTCGATCTGCTGCTTTCGTAGATTATTAGAAATGACGACTTTACTCTGAACGACTGGAAGAGAAGTACGAAGAATGTCCTCAAACAAGAATCGATTTTCTTTTAAATAAATATAACATTTGTTCGCCTGGTGAAGCCAAACTGCATGAACCATCCGTTCCGAAATTTTTGCCACAACGAAAAAACTTTTTCTTTTGATGTTTCAGTCTTCTTTTGAGGGGAAGTAACGGCAGACTTCAGTCGTATCTTTTTATATCCCGACAACTTCAACGGGTTGATGACAGCAGATGAACCCGACGTACATTACGGTACCTAATGAACACAAGGCTTCGTTTGACCGAACGACTCTTCTGGCTTCAGATTCTCTTCCCTTAAACGTGGGGTGAACCAGATGCAGACGCCATTCCAGTACCCTTAAGAACCCTCAACTTCCCATCAGTTTGCGACCAGCCATCGTGGTCTCCCTATATTAACACAAGTACTTTGTTTTCTCTTCTGCTTTGCGTTCGAAGCTGCTTCGTCTATTCGAACCAAACTTCTTCAGCCGCACACTTTTTCTCTCCCACACACACACACACACTAGAAACTTCTCCACTTCCCTAGTCACACCTGTGCCCTCCCACACACCGATTGTCTCCACGTGTCTAGTGACGTCTCTACCCTCCCACACATACCAGGTGCCTCTACTTCATCTAGTCACACTTCTAACCCTCCCACACACCAATAATCCCCACAAATCTAGCGACACATCTACCCACTCCCACACACCAGATGCCTCCACTGCACCCAAGACACTCCCAGCCCAACAAAAGCCAGTTGGTTCACTCTAAAGTGTGCGGGTGTGGCGGACGCACTCACCCTCACCCTAGCGCCCGGGGTGCCACACTACACACTCACCTCACACTCCTCAGACTCTGCTCGTCATCCTGGGTACACTATGACAGGGAGGGAGTGTAGTGGCAATTCGTCTCTCACCGCCATTTTGTCTTAAAGGTTGAAATATTTTCTGTGTTTGTCTCAAGAGTCATTATCTATGCCTTACAGTCTCTTCTGAAGACAATATGTTATATGGTAGTCTCTGGTGTAATTACTGTTGCCATTAGAATAGTTATGTCAAATTAGTATCAAGGATAATTCATTTGTTCCTTACTTTTCAGTTTTAATACTGACTCGTCTTGGGTAATTTTGTCCTGTGTTCGTCTCCAGGGTAATTACTAACCTCATATTCATACGTATTGCTTTCCTGGTCAATCATTTTGCCTTATAATTCGTCTGGTGTAATTATGTCAAGATAATTGCAATGTCCCATAATTACCTTTTGGATAAAAACTGTATCTTCATTTCGTGTCTGGGATAATAATAGTGTTCATTGTTTGTATCGAAGGCATTCACGTCCCAAGGACGAAGTGCAAACGAAAGCACACTTAACGCAAGGCACACTTCACTCGTGTGTGTGTGTGTGTGTAGTGCGACAATACACCTAGAAAACCAGAAGAACGAACGAGAATACAAAACAGCGTCTCTTTGGGGCAAAGGAAAAAAAAAAATCTTTAAAGCTCTTGTCATCCGAAACTCTACTGTTATATGATTCAGAGCCTCAAGTCTTGCTTTGCAAATGAGATAAGACAACAGTGGATACCACCCGGGCCTGTCTCCTACCACCCCTACCACAGCCTCCCAGTTTACCACCACCACAACCACCACCACCACCACAGCCGCCAACAACAACAAATGTTTGTCTTGGGGGAGCTGGGGAGGAGGGGACCTGGCCAGTCAGTCAGTCAGACCGGACGGACGGACGGACGGACGAGCCACAACACAGATCCAGCAAGAACTTCCGCGGACGCTCAACTCCCCACACCACAAAAGGCCCGCTGGGGAGGAGGAGCCTGACCCGACAAAAGAAGAGTCAAGAGGGAGAGAAGGAGTGGGTGGGGAGCTCACAGTATAATCCTCCCCAAAGGAAGGTGAAGTAATGTCCGAGTTGTGTTTTCTTTGGGGAGATTGTTTTTTTACAGTGGGGTGTATCGGGTCCCTGAAATACCCCCCCTCCCCCTTTCCCCTCCCCAGCACACACACACAAACTTCCTCCCCGCTGAAGAAACGGCTTCAACAACGTCGTTAACTTACCTCCCTCCTAACAAGATGGGGGCAATTCAACTCTTACCGTCGCTGGACTTAAAGGCCTGAATATTGCCGATGGTAATGGGGTTTGACGTATGCGACCCAGCGACAATAGTAACAGCCCCTCCCCCACAGGACCGTCTGAGCCAAAGTCAATTGTTCCGGTGGATTAAAAGAAAAAATCAAGTGATAGCGATAAACCGAGATAATAAAAGAGGGGTGAAGGACGGACGGAAGGGGGCGGGGGAGAAACTGGAGGAGGCTGCGACACGTCCAGATGACATCTCGATGGTTATGGCATCCTCCTCGTCGAGACCACCACATTAGCATCCGTCCCTTTTGTTCCCTCGAGAGGAGGAAGAGTTCTTCCTCTTCTTCCTTCTTCACTCCCGTTGCATCTGTCGGAGGCAGGCAGTCGGTCGGTCGGTCGGTCGGGTTTTCAGACCTCTTCTCTTGCCCCCCGAAGGAATTACCTCCGCCGGAGGGAAAGCTTCATTTCCAACTGACGGGAAGTCCCCATTCTTTTTTTTTCTTTCTTTCTTTTTTTACTCCCTCTCAGTGCAAAGGGGGAAAATCCTGTGGGGAAGGAGCTCGAGAGCCATAGGACGACATGTTTGGTACCCCGAGCAGACACGGCCATGGATACCTGCGCGTCTCTCTCTCTCTCTCAGGTGTACGCAATACAGAACGCCAAGCAGTTCGGTCACACCTCTGAATCCTATCAAGCTTTACAGGGGCTACTGAAGTAAGCGTACAAATTTCCTACTCTCTCTCTCTCTCTCTCTCTCTCTCTCTCTCTCTTTGCTCTCTTGCTTTCTTTAGAGTAATTCGTCCCGTAATTGAAAACTCAGCACAGACAAAGGTCAGAGAGGAAATCTAATTAAAAGACCTGATTAAAAAGCACTAATTCTTTTTTTTCTCTCTCTCTCTTTTTCTAAACCCTTCACTTACACGAGATGGAAAATGCTGTGGAGGGCGGGGGCCCAGTGTCCGGATGTGTACCAACAACCCAACCCAATCCCCAGAGATGGACAACATAGGTCGGTAGGTACACAGAGCAAGAGGAGTTCCTCCACCCCATAGGTGGACAACACTGGTAGAGAGAGAGAGAGAGAGAGAGAGAGGGGCAGGCAGGCCATAAGGAATGGTTAAGCATTTGATCGACGCTGATCCTCCTCCTCCTCCTCCTCCTCCTCCTCACCCGGCCAGATTCAGGACGTCCCGCGGACATGACCCAAGAGAATCACCTCAAGCGTGTGTGTGTGTGTGTGTGTGTGTGTGTGTGTGGAGGGCGGGAGCAAATTGTACCGGGGGGGGAGATGTATGGAGGGGGTCACATGCCCCCTACTGCGTGACGGATGATGTAGTGGGTGAAGAGAGTAAGGTGACGGAGTGCGTGTCTTGGCGTGAGAGGATGGATGAGAGCTTCACAGTGTGTACCTAGAGCAAGAGGAAGAGACTTCAGGGGTCACTTTGTCGTTGGGGGAAGTAGCGTTGGGATGACAGTGTAGACAGAGGGTTGTATAGTCTAAACTCTCACTGTACATAATATTATGGAAAGGAATTTTGGACAACTCAGAAAACAGATTAGGGTCCCCTACTCTCCATTTTCTCCCAACTAACCACCCCGTCCGGGTCCCAGAGTGTGTTGCTGACGGCCTCCCTAACCTTAGGTCCCCTCCTCCCCATCCTCACCCCACTGCACACGGGGCAGAATATAAGGTGGGGAGTGTGTAAGTGGACTGAGGAAGATGAAAGAAAATGAGAGGTGTAGAGAGAGAGAGAGAAAGAGAGGAACTTGGGCTGTTTGGATGTCAGCAACAGCAGTTGGCAGGGGGCGCTGCCACCCCTGGACCAATAGTCTCTGTTTTAAGGAATATCAGGCAGGGGAGGATAGCTAAAGGGGGGCCAGGTTATGGAGGAGTGTTGGGGAGTAGGAAGGGAGAAGGCAGAGAGGAAGGGAAGATCCAAGGAACGTGAAAAAATAAAAAGAGGGAGAGATTACGTATGTAGTACGAGACGAGGGCGACTGAACACGAGGCAAAGGAGGGTAGCGAAGGAGAGGGAAGCTACGTGCGGGAAAAGCCACATAGCAGAAGACCTGGACTCTCTGACGAGGTTACCTGATGGAAAACACGCAAAGAATATATTCCGAATTCTTTTTTACCCGAAGTCGAGAGCGAAACAGAAGGATCACCCTTCCTTCTAAAGTCTCCCCCCGGTTCATCAACGACCTGGGAATAGCAGTGAAGGACAGTCATGTAGTATACAGGAAGTATACTGACCTGGAAACCTGAAATTAGATTCTTGTCTCGTAACAGCCACCGAATACAGAGGGGAAGAATACTTCACCTTGTACCCCATGAATTAAGAATGACATTATATAAGTATTGCCGTTATCAAACACGTTTATCAACAGATTAATATATTCATATACTTATGAGTGTTTATATATATATATATTTTGATTGCCTCCCACTTGACAATATCAGACTGTTCTACTTTACCCCAATGTTCTACAAGTCTACTGCTGAAGAAACCTTTGCTTACTCCTGTACTACGTCTTGCAATGCGCCTCGCATGTTAGAATGCGGTTCTTGTGCCTATGTTGATCAGAGGGCAGAAGAGTTGAGTGGGGTGCCAGTGATCTTGGAGACGTCTGGGAGAGCTGGGGGAGAGGAGAGAGAGAGAGGTTGGCTGTGAAGAGAACTGTGAAAGTGAAAAACAGCTGTGTGTGTAGACAGACATACACAGAAACACACAGACAACAGACAGACACAGCCACAAAGAGCGCCGTAAATGCGATCAGGGTGGCAATTGTGGCGAGCTATAGTCAAACAGGTCGAGGAAAGGACAGGAAATTTGTGGTCGACCTACACAAGAGCTAAGGCTGCGTGTGTGTGTGAAATCCTTTCAAGAAAAAACCGAAATGCTATTGACCCAGACGTGTCCAGGAGAGACAGTAGAGAGGAGGAGGACACCCCAGTTAAATTAAAGTTTACATACGCTGCATAAAACAGAGATTCCTGGCAGCCCTTTGCACTGGGAAAGAAACGTAATGGAAATATTACGTTCTTACGATTTCCAGTATTACCCTGGAACTCCCAGAAACACCAAAGACTTGGGAGGAACTGCCAACAGCGAGGGAGGGCATGGCTGCTATTGTCTGACGTACGAGCTAGATGTAAAAATGGAATGCGTTGCAAAATGACGATAGAGAGTTCAAAAAATGTTTGCTATACGAAGGACGTTGCACACGTACGTACACCTGGGAAAACCGTCTGTATGAACATATGTGCAATACACAGATGTTAGGGGGGGGGTATAGAGGGATCATCACTACATGATGGGAGGTACCCCTCACGAAGACTTACCCCCTTCACGAAGATAAGCACAAGCTTTTCGAGTCGAAAAGCTTCCAATGGTATGAGGCAAATGTTGCATCGAGCGAACAATTGAGTAAATGATTTTAAAGACAAAATAAAGCAGTTCTGGCGGGAGCAGCCGGCCAAGTAAAGACAAATTCAAATATGTTGAAAAACAAAAACGTGGAGAAAGGTTCTCTCCTTCCACTGCAACGTAAAGGTCACAAGCGGGATGAGAACATGCGAGCTGTCGTGTGACAGATGACGCTGGCCAATTAGAGAGAGAGAGAGAGAGACAAACGCTGGGCAGCTGGGGAGGAAGATGACGCTTGGCCAGGTGGGGAGATAGAGAAGAGAGAGAGAGAGAGAGAGAGAGAGAGAGAGAGAGAGAGAGAGAGAGAGAGAGAGACCGAGTGAGCGGGGAAGGAGTCACTGGAGGAGGAAGAAGAGATACAGGCTACATAGGGAGGACTAGGACTTGTGCTGCACGGGTGATGGAGGGAGGAGGCTAAAGACTGCCGGATGACAGGAAGCTAAAGACTGCCGGATGACAGGAGAAAATGTAAACTAGTGGCCGAGGGGCGAGATGGGAAGAGACCCTCCCACCTGTAATTTCCTCTTTTCCGGACTCCCCGCGGTCCTGGCGAGAGGAAGAAGAGGAAGCTAAGGAGATGTGGAAGGGGCTAAGGTGGGAGAGGAGACGAGACGAAGGAAAGGAAAAGATGGGTATAAATAAAGTTGTGGGAATGGCACGAGATGAGCGAAGAGAAAGTGGGAAGAACGTCTTTGAGAGACTGGGAAAAAGTCTTCAGGAGACGGGGGCCCTTGGGTGTAAATGCACCTGGTCTCACCTGACGTGTGGAAGACGAAGCCCCTGGCGATGCACCTGATGTGTGGAAGAGAGGCACTTGGACCTTAAGTCTCTAAACATAAACAGTGATGTAGACTCGGGGGTACAACTAATGACCCCACAACAGTGTCATGTCAGTATACCGACCACCCAACCCCAATGACTGTGCCACACGACAATTACAACCTAACCTAACCCCATAGCAGTGACATAAATCAGTACAGTGACCTCTCAGCAGTGCCGTACGAAACTATACAGACCCTTCCCAACCTCTTAGCAGAGCCGAATGTATGACATAGCATACAAACCCTCCCAACCTGTAGAGTGAATTTAATATAAACCTCAGCAACATGGAGAATGACCTTCAACCCAGAGCCCTGGTGTGTGTGCAAGACGATAGCACTGCAAATCTCCATGCATGATTGGCCGAGAGTACACGTCTCTGGATCACTGCGAGTGTGTGGCTTTGACTTAAGCGTGTCCACCTGTCTGTTTATCTTAAAGCAAGCGAGAGAGAGTCTGGAGGCCTTGCACTATGATCCCAGTCGGTATTCAGGCTTGGGGGGGGAGGGGGCAATGTTTACAAATAATTTATGTTTACAAAACACTTGCCATTGTTTACACAACGCTGGTGTAAGCAAGGCAGTGGACCCGGCTTGATGATTGACATGTTCCTCACACTCATAACAGACATCCTCCTCTCCTCCTCCTCCTCACACTGATGATTAACGAGTCTTCTCTCCTCCTTCCAGGCACAGCGGGCGTGACGTGGAACTGGGAGCACTGGTGGACCTACGACGGCATCTCTGGTGAGTACTGGCCCGGAAATGAAGGGGTTGTAAACAGGAGGGGAGGTTTTGGAGCGAACGAGAAAACGAAAAAGAGAAGAGGATTGTGTGACACAGAGTCATGCTTACGAATAACTATCTAAAGAGGACACAAAATGGTCCGGTTCTCGCCAGTATAAACGAACAGTCAACGCTCAAACGTAATCTAAAGATTTACTTAAGACACACTTCCTACAAGACCAACCAATCACAATGTACGTTATTTACATAAGTGCATAACTGGTTTAGATCTGGGCTAGTCGGTTGTTACAAACCAACTGCTCTCACGCATAACGAATGCCCACTTCATTTACGAATACACTACAACCTGTCATCTATGCACGTATTACGGTGCCTCACAATACCAGCATAATATTGACAGTTTGTGTGTATACGGGCCTCCAGCTGCCTCGTTGTATCATGCCTCTCGCCTCCTCAAATGCTGGTGATGTTTAAGGGAAGACTAACCTACTGCTCTCTAAGACAATCAGTTCAGTTAGACGTCATTCCACGCTCATCCGAGTATAGTAACTCGTCCCAGGAGACCACAGCCCTCTGGGATTTTACTCCCATACCATACACATTTCACTGCCATACACATTGCAGCGAGTTATGGCTGTACTAAAAATCTAAACGATGTAAACAAACAGTTTTCCCTACATTATATAACGTCTTTTCCTGCACTGACGGTATAGCAACGAACACAAAACATCGTCTCGATTCCTACAATTCAACAACTTCAGTAGTTAACAGTCTCACTTAGCACTTCTGATGCGCGAAACCTCACGATAATTATACATCAAGCAAAAACATTCAAGCAAGACTTTGTGGTAAACACAGAAACTCACAGTAACAGAAAGTGATCTTTCTGTCTTGTCCAGTAAATGAGCCGTCGTCTCGTACGACTTCCTCGGGTGTATGGTGTTGATACCACTTCACTCTCGTATAGCTGCTCGCACTGTTCCCTGTTCTTCTCCCCAACAAAGTCAGGCAGCGTCGAGAGAGACGACGAGTCTCACAAAACCTAACCAATCGCCTGTCGTGAACAACCTTCCCCTGTGAGTGACTTGGTCTGATCTGATTCACAATCCTCTCTCACAACCCCGTATGGAAAACTCGCATTTCTCTCTCAGCCAATCACACCCGCTTTCCTCACGTTACCCTTCAGCCAATGAGCTTCCTCCCTTGACGACAGGGCGCTCGAACCTAGCTTTGCCTCACTGTCTCTGAACTGCCCAAACAGTTGTCAACATCCGCGTTGGTCGTAATCCACATATTTACCCGCTTTCTCTCGCCTTACGTTAAACATAACGTTACTTTCTGCAAACGGAATCGACAGTGACACCTTCCCTGCGTTTATATATCAAAACTTATTACAGCTACTTCTGAAATATTCCTGTATCAATCATGCAGACGTGGTAACAAATACACCCTATCGTCACACTTGAAGCTGCATCTGTATCCGAAAATATATGCAGATAATCACTCGATAATTCCTCAATAGTAAATTATAAACTGTATTACTAATATATTCTATGAAAGGGAATATGAAGTGATACCCTGGACCCATTCTGCTTGTGGCTAAGAGAACACAAGTCTTTCCAGCCATTGAATGAGTGTGAACAGCCACACCTGTCTCATAGGGGCTCCTATGAGTGAGAAAAGGGATACGCTGTACTCAAGTCCGTGTCCCATGCGTCACAGAAACACAAGTAGACTGTATCTCGCTCGTTCTTGTACTACGAGACATTCTCCTCCTCCAGACCCGTAACAAGCAAGATATGGAGTGTGTTTAAAACGCAACCCCTCATGTGTACCACAACCTTGACACCATAACGAGACCTACAACCTACCATACCTGGCCCCCCACCCCCTCTCTCCTCCCTTGTACTTACAGTCCTGCTAGCATAACTCACGCTGGTAATGACATATCGCCAGCAGTCAGGGAATTCCTTGGGGAAAATATGTACCGTCAAGGACATAAACATTCCAGCTGTGGGGAGATTTAGGGGGAGAGAAGAAAAATCCCCCCTTTGCCTCAGGCAAAGGGGTAGGTGGTGTGAGGGGGTTACGCCCATTGCCATGCCGGCCCAAGCTGTGGCAGGGGGGGGGGTGAGTGACACACGGGGGGGAGGGGGGAAGATGG
>JAYMFT010088026.1:0-14101 GCA_038088735.1 Panulirus argus | reverse complement strand
ATTTGCCATTTCCCGCATTAGCGAGGTAGGGCCAAGAACAGAGGACTGAGCCTTAAAAATCCACCCTTGGCCCCCTTCACTGTTCCCTCATTTGGAAAAGTAAAACCAGGAGGGGAGGATTTCCAGCCCCACGCTCCCTCCCCTTTTAGCCGCCTTTTACGACACGCAGGGAATACGTAGGAAGTATTCTTTCTCCCCTGTTCTTCGCACAGACAAGAATTCTTATATCAAAGGAAAGTGTGTTGACTTAACTTCCACTGATGACAAATCGCTATGGTCGTTAACCAGAAATATCTTCAACAACATCTGCAATTCAACCTTTCCTCCTCTCTTCCGACCTCATCAGTTTATTGCTAACTCTCCAGCTGATAGACCAGTTCTTTTTAGTGCCTTATTCCTCTGTACCTCAGCTTTCAATGCGTCATCTTGTAATCCACCTCGTCTGGCTCCTCCCACTGAACCTATGCCGTCTTTTATATTCTCCTCACAGGGTCTTCCAAGTATTCTCCCAAATCCAGGTGTACAAGGCGTATAGTTCAGATGGTATACTTCCCCATGTTGAAAGGGAGTGTGCCTCTGGGCTAGCACCAATTCTCGTCGCCTCTTTTACCTCCAGCTAAAACCAGACTTTTTTTTCTGCTCGGTGGAGCGTCTTGATGCAACCCACCCATAAGAAAGGAGATCGCTCTAACCCCTCTAACTATCGCTCCAGTGCTCCCTCTTCTCTAGAGTCTGATCTTCTTTTAGATTCTAACTTTTTGTAAACATAGGATTTCTTTCCCTTCTTTCAGATCCCCAATATGGATATCCTTGAACAAAGTCTACTGGTGATCTCCGCTTCTGTATAACTCACTTCTGCTCCTCGTCTCTCACGGATTTGGGTTAAACCTTTGCCATATTCCTCGACAACTTCAAAGAATTTAACAGCGTGTGGCATAAGTCTTTGCTTTCTAAGGCACTTTCCTATCTGACCGTTCCATTGCAGTACTCAGCGATGGAGCGAATACTCTTACTCCCTCCCACTATCCTATCAACAGTGGTGTTCCTTAGGTTTCTGTCCTACCACCCACTCGCTTTCCTCTGTCGATGTATGATCTTCTCTAATCTATTCACTCTTATGGTGATGATTCCGTTTCACATACTTTAGATCACTTTCCCTTCCACTCTCCTTTTGATACTCGTTATCCATCGCGTACTGATCGTACATGTATTTCCTCTATCTAACATCTCGGAGTGAGGAAGCAACATCCTTGTTAAATCTAACAGCGCTAAAATGCAATTTCACACTGTGATTCTATCTAAGAATCATTCGTTTTCCTCTGATGAATTTCAAGCACCCTAATTCAGTCCTGTAATAGGAAGATGTTGGGCATAACTCTGTCCTCCACTATGTCCTTAAAACCCTCTATAAACATCACAAAGACTACTTCCCAAATGGCGAGGGGATTTTATATGTTCAAGTATAGACTGTTTCTCACGCCTCTCTAGCAAGTGGAGTAGAATCCAACGCCTTCCATCTCACTGATTCGGACATCATCTCTTTTCAACCTTCTCTTTCCGTACACCATGTTGTTGCTTCTCTGTCTTCCTCTATTCTGTATGTCTTATCTTGGCCATTATTCTCGTGAGCTGCCTGCATCTGTCACCGACCCCTGGGTTTGGACGCGTTGCGCGCGTTTGGGTGTTGCTCCCTACATTTCCTTCTTCGCTCGAACAGATGAGATGTGGAATTCTCTTGCGTCTTTTGTATATCCCTCTTCACATAATCTTTCTTCATTTAAGACTCGGTTCTACAGACTGTACACCTGCGGAACCTTGATTATTTTCTTTCACCCAAGAATGCCTTGATAGGGGTTTGTTTTGCTACTGCTGTGTCTGTCACTATGAAAATAAATTTCGCGTTTCAAAATAGAGGAACAACTATCCACTTAAATCAATCGTTTAATGAACATTTGAATTTATCTCGTGCTTGAATGGGATTACTGTTATCCTTAAAACGATATATACATGAAGGAATAGAACTATTCTTCCCTTTTGGATCACGTATCACGGGCAGGTAGGAGTATGATTCAGAGTTTGCTAAAGCACTTATTAGTAAAGTCGTATTGATTCATAGGTTCAACTAGCTGTGAATCACATATTTCTATGAAGGATGATTTTGATAGTTTGAATCTTAATGAAGTCGTCTGCCTTGCCAGCATGCAAGAAAACTGGCATATAACTAGTGTCTGTTCTTTAGTAAATGAAGGAGTGATATGAATCAAATTGCTACAACAGTAAAGACGTTACAACTTTATCTCGTCATTTACTCTCCATTTTCCGTTTTATATGATCTTTTCTGGATCGTTTTGATGACTCTTCTTCTTGTATAATCAAAATGACCTGAATTAAACTTTATCTTATAATATTTTTTCATGGGATTATTCGTCTGAGTTTTATAATCTGGATTTATATGGAGTTTGTTCTAATCTCAGAAATTTCCGTAAACCTTTGATATCTCGTGAAATTACACTGGGGATTATACTTTCATCCCGAGAACCTAAAAAGAACTTTTTCCTAACTCAGAGTAATTACTCGGACAAATGTGGTCTTAAGTTATCATTATCGTCATATCTTTTTCCAAATCTTTTTCCTGTTTTTTGGTTTCATCGAAGATGTTAATTCTGATGGAGATCTTGTTATAGGCTTAGTTGTATGTGATATGTTTGTCGTCTTTGCTGGCTATGAATACCTGACTGAATGCCGAACTGATGACTGAAGACTTGGGTGACTACCTGGTTGTAGAGATGACTGAATAGTTTGTCATGCCTGGTGCAGTTTATTCCTTTTTCTGAACGTATAGGAAATGTTACCTTTTATTTTTGAAGATGCTCAAATTCAAGGCATTGGTGAAAGATGGCTTTGGGGAAAGAAAATCTCTCTCTCTCTCTCTCGCTAGCAGCACATCCTCATCAGGGACAGAAGTGTGAGCATTACTCAGGATCTTCTATAGCGATGATTTTGAACTGATTGTGTTTGAGTATATTTAGAGTTCATTTGGGCTTCTAGTACAAACATTTCTTGACATTAGTCTCAGAGTTTCTAATACTACATGGGCATATCTTACAAGCATTCGTTTATTTCCAAAATAAGGTTAAATCTCCTGTTTATAAGATTTCTTAATTATTCTCTGAAACATATAGGAAACGTGAGTTACCTGGCAATTGGATATCTTCAGAAAATGCTAGATTCTCTTTGCCTTTCGGACTATCAGCTGAATATAATCCTCCAGAAAAAAATATTTAGCACAACTATTGTGTGTCTGAGATCGTTTTGATGAAGGTGAAATTCTATGGCCCTTAGTAAGACATGAAGGTCGTCTTTTACGTAGATGTCCTCACTGGAGTTCATTCAGTCTCTTGACCTTAATAAATCAATGGTCCACACTATATCATTATTGACAGTTCCTAGAACACTTTCCTTATCTTGTTACAGGTCAGGTACTTCGTTATCATCTACTAGATGATGTGAGCCAATGCCAGCAACGTTTTATCTGACCTGGGAACTTTTCCTCGGTGACTGTTCACGTTATTCATAACACTTGGAAGGGAAGAGCCAGAACCCTCTTTCTCAACCCCTGATCATGTTATGCTGCATGTTACACGCTTTTCACGTTTGGTCTGGGCGGAGCGAGATAGCTATCTGTTTCTATTCCGACTCTAGTAATGCTGCGTTGCAAGGTAATGCAACACGGAATAGTCATTACTATCGTGAATAGTGATGTTCTAGGTCACCTCTAGCTAGGCTTGGGCCTGGGAGGGACAGGACTCACGCTGACGCAAGCGGTATTGCAGAACACCGCTCATCACACTGAACCTGGGCGGCGGAGTGGCGGGCGTGACCTGGTCGCCACACAGCAGCAGCGTCCTGGTGGCGGTGACGGACGAGTGTCGGGTGCACGTATACGACCTCTTCCTCCGACGGTGCAGCCCCATGTGCGTCCAGAACGTCTCCCAGAGGAGGAGGATGGTGGCCTCCTGCATCGCCTTCAGTCCGTTCTATCCAATCATCGTCATCGGAGGCAACAAGTTAGTAAATAATGTTTTGACGTTTTTCTACCAGCTTTGGCAAGTAATTGACGGCTGCCGATCTCTGTTGCTGTTTCAGATGCATTCAGATCTCGTCTTCCTATAACGATAGGAAGTATATAACATCAGTGCACGGTTTACCAGGCATGATAGACTGATAAATAACCTCTAACCTTCTTCAAAAGGATTCATACGTACGTTTCTAAGATTGATCTTAGACTTCATCCTCTTGTCATGATGGGAATGTAGGAGATTTCCAGCTTCCTTTAACAGCGATGTTAGGCTGTGTCTGTGTCTCTTTTTATGGCGGGTGACCAAAACCGAACACAATATCCAAAATGTGAACGACCCTATGAACTGTAAAGAGCAAAGATGGTTTCCCTGAATTTAGATTCCTTGGCCCTACCGATGAGTTCAAGAATTTTTTCGCTTTTACTACTGCTTTTGTGCACTGCATACTTGGTTTAAGGTCACCAGAGATTATAACGCCCGAGTCTTTTTCCTCGTTTACCTTTTGCATCTAAATTCATTTGCCTCTCATCTACGTCCAAGTTTTTTCCCCTTTTAACTTTTGCAGTTCAACAGCGTTCATACTGTTCCTTGCCTTTTCGGTTTTACGACCGGTATTTAAAACTTTGCACTTATCGATAATGATATTCATTTGTCACCAAATAGCCCTCTGCATCAGCTTATCTATGTCAGTTTGAAGCTGTAGACGTTCAATTACATTTGTAAATTTATTTCCCCGCTTTTTATCATCAGCGAATTTGACATTCTATAATGAAGCCCATTACAAACGTCATTAATATATATCAAAAAGAGAACCGGTCCCAAGACTGATCCTTGTGGCACACCACTTGTTTCGTCTAACCATTTACAGGTTTGACCACTAATTACATCTCTTCTTTTTTCAAGGCTAGATAACGAATTTCCTATCCAGTGAAGGACAACCCCGTCAGTACCATGTGAGTTAATTTTTGCTAGCAAGCTTTGATGAGGAATTTTGTGGATTCCTTTTTGAAAACCCAGATCGATTCCATCAACTGCTTTACTTCCGTCATGTATGATGATGGTATAAATGAAATCAGCAGATTTGTCAGACATAAGCGATTTCGTCGAAAATCATGCTGAGAATTGTTTATGAAGTGGTGATTTTCTGTTTACAATTCTATCTCGAATGATGGTTTCCATAATTTTTCCAGCTACAGACGTTAAGATAACTGGACGACAATTTCCCAGCAGTGACTTGTTACCTTTTTCAATATCGGTATTACATTAGCGAACTGCCATTCATCTGGAACCTTTTCCCGTTGCAAACTACCAATTGAAGAGGGCAGTCGGGGTCCTAACTGTCTCATTTCTCGCCTCTTCCAGTGTCCTAGGATAAAGCTTATCAGAGCCTGCTGTTTTATATATCTTAATTCTGATCATCGCAGATAGTTATGTCTTCAACTTTTATGTCAACTTGTTGCAGTGTTGCAGAACATTCTCCTCTCTTATCGACAGAACTGTATTCGGGACATGGTTTGTGAATGCGATCGTAAATTCAGATGCAAAGAAGTTCTTCGAGATTATTGGCATGGCTTCATTGTCGTGAACCAAGTCACCGTTTTCTGTAGTTAATAGGTAAACGAATTTGCTTCAAACATAACTATAAAACTCTTTAACGGCATCTTCTGCTATTTTCATATAACTCTTGCTTTCTCTAAGCAAATTTACATAACTTTCTCTAACATGTTGGTTATTGGTCTCTTTGAGTTCTAGTAAGCTACTTTCTTAGACAACAGGCACTTATCTATTTCACCGTTCCACCACCTTGGCTTCATTTTAGAAGTAAACCGTTTACTACGCATAGGCACGTATGTTCCCTCTACTGCTTTGAAAATGTTACTGAAACTTTTTCAAGCTACGTTCACGTCGTCTTCACCGACCATATCATCCAAGGTTTGCCTTGATAGAGCACTGCGACGACCATAAAGATTTGCACCTTTAAAATCTGGTATCTTTTCGCGATTGTCATGTTGACCAACGTTACATGCAGTGTTGAAAATGACCGCGAGAATGATTTATCACTGATCACTTGTTGTAAATTTTCTCCATCTCCAACATGATTAACAAGATCCTCACTTGTGATAAGAGCTAAATCTAACATATTCTCGTTCATTACAAACTTTTGCTCACTGATCATAAAATCTTTCGTCTTCCTCTAGCGTCTGTGCTGCGGGCCTAATTTATTTTGAATTCTAAAGTTTATCTTTGCTTTCAGGCGAAGTAGTTTTACTTCAGCAGGATTGTTGATACATGGAATGATTTACCAATTTGGGCGACTGGAAGCAGTAATATAGATACGTATGTGAATTGACCTTATAAATATTTCACAAGTCCACGATTGATATGATTTGCGACTGAGTAGTCATATTTACAGTTTCCAGGTTTTTCTCCTTGAATTATATGTATGCCTTTTTACTCTTATTATCATAAACAACCTTGAAAGGGGCCTAGTGGTGTGTTACTGTTTGAATTTCTTTGTATATTCCATTGTAAATATATTAGTAATATCGATAATGATAAATTATTATGATATGAATGATAATGATAATAATTTCACTCCCTTTCTCCCACTTTGAACTATTTTCTTGCATTTTTTAATCATATTTTGCCCCGGGTATTCCAGCCTCGTCTGTAAACACCTAATCTCACTTTCACCCTGACAGTATCACCTCCACTTTCCTAATCCACACTCTGTCACCTCACTCTCGCCTGCATTCATCTATTCTTAATTTCACTCTCAAACTGACACTTCATTCTCTAACTCTCTCTTTTCACTCACAAAATCACACTTATATTCACCTTAGCACCGTAGCAGGCAACATCTCTTCCTCATCTTCACTATTAAGTACTAATATTCGCTCTTACTTCCAGTCTTGCAGTCTTACTTACTTTCTCTTACTCTACTCTCTTCTTCTCTGCTACACTCCGAACAAGCACTCATTACACTTTCCCTTTTCTACTTAAGCTTTTCTGACTTATCATCTGGCGCTCCACCCATACCTCCACTGTTCCACTCACCTTAACTCGTCCACTCTCAACTTCAAACTCCTCCACTCCTAATCCTCTAGGTTATTTCCTTCCGCCCTCACATCCACTTTTCCTTACTCGCCTGTGGCTTCATCTCTCGCATCGGTAACTCATCTTTTCCCTCGCCATATTCCTTAACCTCACAAGCTGTTATTTCCAGTTTCCCGCTTTAACTTACGCTCTCTCCAACTCTTAACTCCCGTCTCTTCCTATTGCATCTAAGTCCTTCATGACTTCCAAGCTCACCTCGTCTCCAATTTTCACTTTTATACTCTCATTCTTCCACCTTTGATCTCACACTCACACCTCAGTTTTCCCACTTTTACTTGCCCATCCTCATTTCCTCTTTTCCATTTCTGATTCCACTCTTTCATTCTTCCAGTCTTCTATGCACTTTCCATCTCTCACTTATATTTTCTCACTCGCACCTCTTCTATCCCATTCTCACATCTTATTAAATCTCACGCCGGATTTGTTATACACTTTCCTATCCTCACCGCTGCTCCATATAATGATTCACGTCCCTTCCTCACTCACTTTCCTTCTCCCAGAAAACCTCCCTTCCACTACTGATTACACTTCTCAGTCTCGCATCAAATCCAACCTTCACTTTCCCTATCCTTAACTTCGCTCTCTTTCTTTTTCTCTCAAACCTCCTACCTTCATTCGTCTCTTCCATATTCATTTTCAGTGTTTTACATCAACATTCACACCTTCTCACGTCGACTTCACTTTCTTTACTTCCTCTGTCACTCGCTTCGTCTCTCTCCTCCTCAGGGATTTACTTCGGTAACCTAATTCTCACATTCACTCCTCCCGCAGGGGTCACTTGGCTTCGTTCAAGCTCTCGCCAAACTTAAGAAAGGTTCACAGGGACGCAAAGGATGCAGATGCCAATAAAAGGAGGGAAATTGAGCTCAACAAAATGGAAAGACTCATCGCTATCAACAGAGGGTAACAAGTTCCCAAACCTCCCTCAGAAAAAGAAGACTTTGTGCCTCTAATAACGTAAGTAATCAAGAGCTCTAACTAAGACATGGAACTCAAGAAGCAAAAGCTACAACTGAGAGAAGGAACTCAGTATGTCTTACTTCTTGAGGACACGGAACTCACTGCTACTTGCAGAAAACTCTCAGAACGAAATTGGTTTCCAAAAGCACCTAACAATTTATCTCTAGTTACAAAATGAAAATTATGTGAGGGTCAGTCAAAGGGAATGAGCTTTTTGTGATGAAGAAGATCATTTTCAGTACCCGATGTCATGATGTGCCTGACAGCCTTCTCCAACACATGAGTTCTTTTTCACAAAACAGAAGATAAGGATAAGAAGATGATCACACAAGACTGAACGCTATGAAACAGATATGTCCATCGAAGCACCATACGATAAACAAACAAAAGACTAAAGTGAGAAAATGGTGATGTTATGGGACCTCAATATTCGGAAGTATTGCTGCCTTTGCTTGGAATACGGCAGTCATCTGGTCAGTAATAATGTAATTAATATGCAACGGATGATATATATATATATCCAGTCACCCAGACCCTTAATGATATAGCCAGTCAGTAAACATAACAATCGAGGCGATAGGCTTAGGTAGTCAAGAGACTTGTGTACCTTTGATGACATGCTCAACCAGTTAAGTTACGACCCTGACATTATGCTGAAGCAATATACACCTTCGAAGTTGTTCTTAGCTAGTGCAGACAAAGCTCATATAAACTGCTCAGCCAACCGGCATACTCCCCTGATGATGTGCTCAACCAGATAAGACACTCGCCTCAATCAACTGGCATGGATTCTTAATGATATTAACCAATCAGTCAAGATACAAGTATGAGCTCAACTTGCCTAAACCTACAACGCTGATAACATGCTCATTAAGCTAGTAGCCTTTACCGATAAACTCAGTATCTCTGAATTACATTTCATGCCTGTTAAAATACACCAGCTGGCCACTTTCCATCTAATGATATGCTCAAACAGGCGATATAAGCCCCTATTTGTATGCCAATTGAGGAACAGCTTTGATAACGTTGGTCAGTCACTGAGCATACACTTCTATGCTCAGTCTATCAGCATTCGACTCTTTTAATATGTTTAATCAGTAACCATATTCACCTTTGATGTTCTGAGCTAATAAAAAATTATAAAGATAATTATCAGACTTCTGGATTTGCTATAGATGCCGCTTTTGTAATTATAATTACTATAGTTAAATCTCCAATGATTCTTTTTATCCCCCTCAGATTCGTGTACTTAGCCCTTCAGTTACTGCTTTGTGATTTTTATTTTTGTTTTTGTAAATGAGGAACCGATTCTACTGTAGATAATACTCCTTATTTCAATCTGCTACAGATAACATACAGTGTTGCATCATTTTCTGTAGAAGGCAAAACTTCTTTAGTATCTTTAGTATCCGCTGATATAAGCAAAGTTAGAATCTTCAAGTAGAAACTAAAAGTCAAATCACCATCTTAAAAGCTTCAGAAAATGACATCCACGAAGCAGGAGTTAGAATGTCACTGTCTGTAACATTATCTCCAATGAAGTAACACGATACTTGAACGATAACTCGATGTACAGAAGAATACTCGGCAAGCTGCTGCGTCACATGATTATTGTGTTGCCATCGGCAACTCAAGGGTGGGCCGTTTTGATAACTGCTTCTTTCCCTACACGTCGAAGCTTTGGAACTCTCTACCTTCTCATGTCTTTCCCAATAACCATGACATGGCTCATTTCAAGAGACAGGTATTTTACTTTCTCAAAAATTCGTAAATTCTTTCCCCTGTCTATTTTCCCCCTTTCTCAGTTCTCTCTATATTTCAGTTGGATCCCGGCCTTGATGTGGACCTTTGTCCGTGACTGGGGCCTTCAACATAAAAAGAGAATACTTGTACCTGTTGTTTTACGATATACGTGAAATCATGACTGAGACGTCGTCAAATTAGATCAACTATTTCCCGTGTTTTAGAAATGCGAATAAGATTCCAGTTAACTCATTCTCTCGGAGCAGAGCATCCTTCCTTCTTTGTTGTGAAAGAGAGCCTTGTCTTGGATTTAGAGTCTCGTTCCCTTCTCTCAAAAGTAGTCCATTTTTCTCTCCTTGTCTTGGAACACAGTCCTTGTAACTCCTATGTTTGGAACGGAGGTCTTTTGCCTCCGCGTCTTGGAAAAAAAGGTCCGTTATTTCTTTTGTCTTAAAAGAGAGTCTATGTCCCCTATTGTCTTCGATGAGAGTTGGCCTGAAACAGTGTTCTTGAAATCAGTCTTTGTCCTAAAACAATATCTATTTCCGCCCTTGTCCTGAAATAGAGCTCACTTTTCTCCTTGTCTTGCATCAGTCAGTTTACCTCCCTTTTAGGAACTGAGTCTATATCCTTCTATGTACTGGAGCTGCTTCTATTTTGTCTCCTTGTTTTGAAAGACTCATTCTCCTTCCTTGTCTTAAAAGTCTTTTTCCCTCATTTCCTTGTAACAGAGTCCATATCCTTCCTTGTCTTGGAAGAAAGTTAGTATCACATCTTGTCTTCGAAAAGGGTATTTTCCCCTCCTAATTCTGAGACATAGTCTATTTCCGTTCTTGTCTTAGGATCAGAATCCTTTTCACTTCTTCCGACAGTGTCTATTTCAATCGTTGTGCATGAACTGATTCTGTTTTCCTCCTCGTCTTCAAAGAGAATTCTTCTCCCTTATACCTCCTTGTTTTGGAAAAGTTGATTTCCCTCGTTTGTCTTGGAACAGAATTCATTTCCTTTCCTTTCATGAAACACTTTTCATTTCCATTCTTGCCTTAGATATGATTTCAGTTCCCTCATTGTCTCACAAATGATTCCAATTCCCTCCTTATCTTAAAAATGATTCTTGTCCCCTCCACTTCTTGAAACATTATCACTTTCCTTCCATATATTGGACCAAAGTTCATTTATCTTCATGGAACGGAATGAATTTCATGACCATTCATGTCTTGGAACTGATCCCATTTCACTTTTTGTCTTCTAACAGAATGATAACCTCTCGTTGTTTTGGAACAGAGAAAATTTTTCTCCCTGTTAATAAACAGAGTCCGTTTCCGTTTATGTCTTGCAAGAGCCTATTCCTCGCCATGTCTTTGAACAGTCCATTTCCCTTCCCTTGGAACAGGTATGCTACCCTTAATGTCTTGGAGTAGAATCTGTTTTCCTCTCTGTCTTGGAACACAGACTTTCATTTCTTGTCTTGGAACGGAGACAGTTTCCCATCTTGTATTGAAGAGTCCATTTCTCTCTTTATCAAGTAAGAGACGATTTCCTTCTTTGTTTTGTAAAAGAATCTATTTCCCTCCATGTCTCCGAAAAGTGCGGCACATTCTCCGTTTAGGTCAGAGTTCATTTTAATCGTTGTCTTTAAAAAGAGTCTATTTCCTCGTTGTCATAAAAAAAAGTATCCTTTTCCTCCTTTTCTTGGAGGAGAATGTATTTTCCTTCATGACTTGGAACAGAGTCTATATCACTCATTGTCTTGGAACAGTCTATTGCCAAGTTCATTCATTTCTTGACTTAGAAGAAAGTCTATATGGAGCATAGTCCATTTCCCTTATTGTCTTAGCACATTGTTAGTTTACTTATTGTCCTGGAAAAGAGTCCAATTTCATCCACTTCATGAATCATTGGTCATGTCAATCCATACCCTGGAACAAGGTTCGATTTCCCTTTATATAAGGCTTGGTAGAATGCCCATTTCCATCGGTCCGGAAAAAGTCACTTTTATTCCTTTTCTTCGAACAATATTCGTTTCCCGACTTATCTTCGAACATCATAGATAGGTTTTCATGCATATTCCCTTATGCAGTTATGGAAAAAGATATGAATGTAGATCATCGGTTAAGCCCTCAACCATTGTGGCATCATCACCCAAATACGGTCATATGAATAACTAGGCTTGGCTGGGATTACTGGATTGTAGTATGTCTTCATTACACTTACTTGTAGATTTTATGTTTAATTACCGATTCTTAATTTGCTGGAGGGAATTCAACCTTTGGCCTCTTTGGAATATTCTGTACAATCAAACATCTTGAAGTTTATGTATAGTGCGTGCCTTAGCTGCGTCTTCAGTCATTTCCTCTATTCATCCATCACTCGTATGTTATAAAAATATTTTTTTATATCTTTTTCAAAACGTTTCTCGCTTGATTCATGACATGTCCCCTGTTTGTTTTGTCAACACACACACACATTCCTGCAGCTTATATCCTGGTTGAAGACAGTCGTGTGACACTTTCTTTGGCTGTGACTTATCCTCATCACTTTACGCGTGCTCGTATTGACCTTAATCAACCTTGAAGGCCTATCAAACCATCTATGGAACTTGTCAAGATTCTCTTGTAAGTTGATGCAATCCTCTGTGCATTTCACGCCATCATGATCAGTTTCTCAACCCCAATCATATTCAGGTAAGAGTCCATACCTTCTATTAAGTCATCGACATAAAATGTAAAAGAATACGGGTCCCAGAACAGAGCCCTGGTGTTCTACTGGTGACTTCAAACCATTTTGAGTAGGTACCTGTCACAGTCATCCTTTCTTCCCATCCAATAACATAATGTTTTCTCCATTGAGGAAGTGTCCCCTGTATTCCACCTGGAGATAAGACTTCTTGATCAGCCCCTTTATGTGGTACAGTGTCTGACGCTTTCTGGTGGTCACGTCAAACAAACCAGTAGAATTTGGATTTTGTGTATTTCTATACATGTACTGTAGTAGAATGAATTATGAAGCAAGATATTAATCATTGTACCATCACTCATCTATTAGTAATGACGAGGATGTGCCGAGATCGATAATGTAAAATCAAAACATACATATCACAATATAAATATTATACTGAAATCAGTTAAGCATATTCAAAAGCAATGGACACGTGTGCAACGAGGTGTACCTTACTCTAATAAGAAAAGAAACTGCATAAAAATAGTATATAGATGAGATGACACCACCTCCTGCAGTGACTTGTTAATACTAGACTGTCTTTACTGTTTACCACCATTTTGACATTATGTCCCACAAATTTTTTTTCTTTTATATCACTTGTTTCATGGTTGTTTAATTCTACTTCCTTTTAAGATTGTTTTCATTTTGTAAGAGAGAAATAGGTTTTCAACTGTGACTTTAGTGCTTGACACACATCAGTGATTAAGAGAGTGATCCGTGAAATAGTTTTCTTTGGTTGGCTACTAATATTTTCTTCTTTTATATTAGTCTTCTATCAGCTCATGGAACGTAACCTAGGAAATTTGGATGATATATTTCAGCCAGTTTTGGCTAGATTTGACGTATTTGGGGGTTTTGTCACACCTGAAGAACTAAATGTTACTATATTACTGAAACTTCCGTTAGGATTTGGAATGTGTTCTTGAGGGTGGGGCTAATAATTGCTTGCCAGTGGTAAAACTGATTTTGCTCTGTATTCAGTTTTAAAAGTTTAGGAAGAGCTTACGTAGGTAGCTGGATATTAAATGCCGTAGTTTATAGTGTTGACAGTGTTCGGCAGTGTTGCTGCAGTACTTAGATAGTTTGATAACATTTGTAGAGCATGACTTGGAGCATTTTTTACTTAAGTGTTGAATAAGGTGATAAGGAATGTTTATATAGCCTAACCTAACCTAACCTAACCTAACCTCTGACACAGAGCTAAAAGAGGCTTTATCCTCATTTTGATGTTCCCCGGCTACATAAGTTACCAGTTATGTAGCTGGGCAACAGAAGCACTCTGAAAAGTTTATGAATTATGCCAAGATTTGCCTCATCTCTTCCAGTCTTCCATCATGGGAGAAGTTTGCGGAAGCTGTTCTTTTACAAGTGCTGAACTGTGGTGCTTGGATGTGGAAATGGAGCTATGGTTTCAGTGCATTACACATGACAGCTAGAGACTGAGTGTGAACGAATGTGGCCATTTCATCTGTCTCCTGGCG
>JAYMFT010088015.1:0-14102 GCA_038088735.1 Panulirus argus | reverse complement strand
GATGGATATATACGTAGACGCGCAGCATTCGTCTCGATATCTGATCTTAATCAGACGATCAGTAACATCGGTCATTTCAGAAAATATCATGAAAACCAAGCGTGGTTCTAGGAAGCTGCTGAACAGGTACAAAAACTAAGAAGTGACACCGATGTCGGTGTGTGTGTGTGTGTGCGTGTGACTCTACTCTATCTCCGAACATGACACGAGGATCAATAGGCTAATTCCTCTAATTAATTTTCATGGACGCAGAAAACGATTCAGTAAAAAATTCTTTGAGAACCAAGCTTTGGAAACCATCCCCTTCTTGTATTTCACTTCATAAGAGGGGAAACAAGAAAGAGTCAGGCGGGGAGTGTTCATCCTCCTTGAAGGCTCAGATTGAGGTGTCTGAATGCGTGTGGATGTAACCAAGAAAGGTGAGATAGGTAGTATGTTTGAAATTAACCTAGATATTCTGGTTCTGAGTGAAACGAAGCTCAAAGGTAAAGGGGAAAAATGGTTTGGAAACATCTTAGAAGTAAAGTCAGGGGTTGGTAAAAAGACAAAGCTTAGGAAGGAGTAACACTACTGCTGAAGCAGGAGTTGTGGGGTGTGTGTGACAGAGTACAAGGAAGTAAATTCCAGATTGATGTGGGTAAAACTGAAAGTGGATGGTGAGAGATGGGTGATTATCGGTACTTATGCACCAGGTCATGAGAAGAAAGATCTTGAGAGGCAAGTGTATTGGGAGCAGCTAAGTTAGTGCTATTTTTCTTTTTATGTTGCAGGTTCCACTCACGGACAAAAATCCACCTCAAGGCCGGGTCCTTACTGAAATATAGAGAGAATTGAGAAAGGAGGAAAAAAGACGGAAAGTAATTACGAATTTTTGAGAAAGTGAAAGACCTGTCTCTTGAAATGAGCCAAGTCATAGTTACTGAGAGAGACATGAGAAGGCAGAGAGTTCCAAAGCTTCGACGTGTAGGGAAAGAAACAGTTATCAAAACGGCACACCCTTGAGTCGCCAGTGCCACACAATAATCATGTGACGCAGCAGCTTGCCCAGTATTCCGTGGTCTAGCTAGTGGTGGGAGCACACAAGCAGCCAGCTCTCTGGAGCAAAAGCCAAAGTAATACCTATAGAAGAGGGAGAGTGAACCAACATTGCGGCAAGGGGGTCAAGTTTGGAAGTTAGCCTGGGACAGTTTATAAGTCGGATCGCTTTCGACTCAACTCTGTTAAGTAAGGAAACAGAGCTAGAACCACCCTACATGTGGTAGCAGTACTCCATACAAGGACGAACCAATCCCTTGTATAAACGGAGCAACTGTTCAGAAGAGAGAGAGTTACGACATCTAAACAGGACACGCAGTTTCTTAGAGGCAGGCTTTTCAATTCCCATAATGCGTGGTTTCCAAGAAAGATTGGGTTAGGCCAAGCCTTACTCCTCAACTCTGTGTTATCCTTCGGCGCCACTGGATCAGAGGGAGTCGTACAGTGCTTGCGTATTGTGTCTAAGCGTTCATTTTGGTTGCCAGAAGGTTCCTGTAAGCCGGATTTATGGATGAACACAATGCAATTCACTGACTCTCTATGAGTTCCTTAATAGTTGCTGTGTGCTCTGAAATCGAAAAGATAAAGGTAAAGGCCGGAGGAAGTTTATGTTAAGTATCTTCATGTATCACATTATGTCTCGTGTAAGAGTATTACGCTCGTCTCCTTGTTTGAACGAGAGCCATCCGATCTGTCGGTGGAAGCGATTAGTTCTCAGGGAAATAGACACACTCCCTCGTGTCTCACTTAATCTCACTTGTGTATCTTGTGGATAAACTACATGTCGCGTCTTCACCAGCGTCTTTGTCTCCATTCCTACATGGTGCAGTAAGCAGGGTCAAGGAGTAGCGTAAAAGGACTGACGCACTAGGAAAGTACGAGGCGGCGCTAGCTATCGCGGGACGCCACGACTGCGCAACTCCGCTCCCTGCTGACCTGCATTGCCTGTGCCATCCGCCTGGTCTGAGCGTCAGCACCCGTCTGTGGTCTGCCGTGACCCACCCAGGCGTCTCTCGCTGTGACAGCACCGACCCCCAGGGTGACACTTTGCCCCTGCACACCTCAGGACCCAGTGTTGTTAACCTGCTTCCACGACGCCAGTGAATCATTGTCCCCACAGTCAACGTTGCCACGCCCGGCAACCCTCGCAAGCCAGGGGAAAGTGGTCGTCGAGTGAGTTCAGAGGAGACGGGGAAGGCAGGTGCCGCCGGTTCATCAGCGATTGTGAGACTGGAAGCCATGTGGAGGTCCAACATCCCAACATCAGCTCGCTGCTCAGCAGGCTGCCAAGTCTGCCGACGAGGGCCGAGAGTTGAAAGTACAGTTCCTGCAGCAGCAACAGCAGTTTCAAGACAAAATGCATCAGGTGCTGGTCGTCCCACAGCGACCGAACAGAGCATGGACAACACCGAGGCCTTAAGTCCTGACACCACGGACGGCATGCCTCCCCACCGGCCTCGCAAACCACCACCGTCTAATGTTTCTCTCCGCAAGTTTGAGTTATGGTGTGGTGTTTGGTCGCTTGACGTAGACCTACGATTCAAAAGTCAGCCACAACACGCACACAACTGGCACACCTTAGGTCCTGTCTCACACCTGACATGTGGGCCACTCTAGCCTACGCCTTCGGGGTTACTGAGGATACCTGCTTAGGTGAGGAAGACATCCTCCACCTCAACAAGGCTTACCTCAAGCGCTAGCGCAACTTAGCCATAAGTTGATTTCGCTTCCATGAACGCCGCTAGTATGAGGGGGAGGCCTTCGACGACTTCTATGTCGCCCTCAGGGAGCTTGCTGATAATGCAGAGTTGTGTGAATATCGCATGAACGCCCGTCTGTTGAATCGCATCACGTCAGGCATCCGGAATAAGTAAACTCGTAAGAAACTCTTGGCCATCGACCCTCCACCTAAGCTGTCCGACACCCTGTCCATGTGCAGCTGCGAGGGGTCAGTCTGCAACAACGAGGCGGACCTGGCAAGCCAGTCAAATGCTGTTCAAAAGATGTTAAAACGTCGCCAGCGCTCGACAACTCGCCCCAGCAAGCAACGAGCTGAGCGCCGTCAGCGTTCTGTGGAGCCACGCTGCATCCTGAAGAACAAGAGAAGCAGTGTCCTGTCTGGGGAAAAAAGTGCTCCCGTTGTGGCAACACGAGACACCAAGAAAGTGTGTCGCATGAAACTACAGGATTTGCAAAAATCCCGTAACAGCAACAAGCCGACAGGTAAAGCTGCCCGTTGTCTGAAGCTGCATGACGTCCACAGGTTCCCAGCCAACCGTTGCGCACTCAAATCAACGTCGGAGTGATCTTACCTGACAGGACGCGTCGAGGGGCTCTGCTGTGCACGCCTGATACCGGCGCAGAAACGACAGCCATTCAGACCACGACAGCTGCAGCAGCTTGGCCTCCTCGGGGGTTTGACTAAAGACCCAAGTAGGATGAGCGCAATCCTATATATCCCAACCCCCGCTAAGATGACGGACCCAAGGCCATTAACGGGTTTCACCCCGAGCATCGCAACAGCGGCAGACACCCTCCGCTCTCTCCTCAGCCTCAGGAATGACAGTGTGTGGGCCCCAAACCACCAAGCATCATTCGAGAAAGTGAGCCAAGCCCTGGCCTCGACGCCACTCCTCGCCCTCTTCGATCCCGTCCTTCCTACAGTTCTGCAGACAGACACTTCGCGTCTGAAAGGTGTGAGCTACGCCCTTCTGCGGCGCCACAGTGACTATACCCTGTTCACTCAGATCTGATAGCTGGGTGCACAAAGCTTAGCTGCTGTTGGTGGACACAAACAGGTGAAGGGTGTGCGTGTGGAGTAGGGAGTCACTTTGGTTACCAGACAACAATGACCGGCCGCCGGGGAAACATATCCGGCTAAAGGGTGGCGTTCCGGCTCAAATCAGGCTGCTTTAATAGCCTTGTCTTCTTTTTATTGCCATCTATTGGTTTGCTTATAGTTAGACAGATCAAGGAACTACATTAATTAAGATAAATCTAAAATATCTATTGACATTTTATGATTATTAGACGTAGTTACTGCTGTCAAGTCTATTACATCCTACTATAATGAGAGGTTTTCATAATATCATCACACTGGAGTAGTGTGAAATAAACAACCATAAGCCATTAAATAATGGGGAATAAGTGTAGTGTCGGCAGACTTTGGTGCGCGCCGCTCTAGTTTCCCGCCATTTCTTCGTTTTCAAACATTTCCTCAGTCTGAAATAAAACTTAATAATAAGAGGTGATATAACATTTCAGGAATATTCTTTGATTGATCTTGCATCTCCCGAAATATAGTGATCAATGTGAAACGCATCGTGGCGAATGACTATGAAACAAACTGACGATCTGAAAGCGCGTGTAATGAGATGGTGCCCATTGAACTCCTATGTCGAATTTGCCTTTTTTTTTTTCCTTGAGTCATGTAAAATAAAGCCAAACACAAATAATTTACAAAGAATTACGTAAACTGGCAAATAATGATTATTTACAGAATAATGAACACTGGCAAATGATGATTATTTACAGAATAATGAAAACTGGCAACTAACCAATATTTACAATACGAGTCCATACAATTGCCATATTGCATTATGAGACAAATCACGTAACCTTGTTGATTTAACACACGTACATGTCCGCATTTACTTCAAACGTCACTAATCATTTTATAAAACTTTATAATCAATTTTAATTTTCTTTTATAACAAACTTTTAAAGTTAAATTTTACCTCTTTAGCTTCGGAAATCATTCCATATTTAAATTGGCTGCTTATATTGCAAGCAATTTACAAATATTAATATATATATATATGTGTTAAAATAAGAAGAGCTGCAGATTTACCACGTTCTTCAGTGTTGCATTAACCAATGAGCAGCCTTAATTCAAGCGTTTCTTGGCTCCAGCTATCAGAGCTGAGTGAACAGGGTATAGTAGAGGCTGGTTCAGCGTGGCTCTCGTTTTCTATGCGACGCGGGGACAAGATAAGCCATCGTGGAATTAAAACTGGTGGCAGCTCTGAGAGCCATGGAAAAGTGCCGCCTGTATCTGCTGGGTCTACCACACTTCGATCTCTTCATCGATCACAAACCGCTGGTGCCCATTTTGAACGACTACACACTGGACGCTGTGGAGAACCCACGTCTCCAGGAGAAGACGTCGCAGTTTTTTCCTCACGACAGTGTGGCGAAAGGGGAAAGAACATGGAATCCCCGACGCGCTCTTCCCGCGCACCTGTGGATGACCCGACCCCGGCAGACCTCGAGGCGGAGGCGGACGTCACCTACTTCTTACGCAGCTGCATGATGGCCGGAGCAGCGGAAGTGTCGTGGCTGCCCCCCCCCCCCCCCCCCCCCCCCCCCCCCCCCCCCCCCCCCCCCCCCATCACTTCCGTGACCCTGTCATCCAGGAGATACGTACAGCCGCTGCCCAGGACGACACCTGCCGTCAGCTCCACGACGCCGCTATCGCAGGTTTTCCCATGGACATGGAAAGAGTACCAGCGGCACTACGGGACTTGTGGAATATACGAGACAGCCTGGATACTGACGAAGGTCTCGTTCACCACGGCGTCCGGCTCGTCATCCCTGCCGCACTTCGTCTCAGCGTTCTGTCCTGCCTTCATGACTCTCAGCGAGGCATAGAGGCCACAAAGCGCCACGCCCAGCAAACTGTGTGGTGGCCTGGCATCCCAAGCGACATCGCGAACACCGTGCAGGCATGTGACGCGTGCCAGACCGTCCAGCCATCCCAGGTAGAGGAGCCGTTGATGTGTGACCCGTCCCCATCCCATCCTTTCGATGGCTTCTCTGCTGACCTGTTCCCCTGCGCAGGAAAGGAGTTTCTGCTGTACGCCGATCGTCTATCTGTATGGCCGCACACTGGCGAGTACGGAAGGGGCGCCACATCACGCACCATCATCAAACTTCTCCGCACCTTCTTCGTTATCATTGTGGGCAGAACTGTCCGTCTTCTCACGGACGGTGGACCTCAGTTCTCCAGGTCTGTTCCTTAAGCGATCGGGCGTAGCGCACCACGTCTCATCACTGCATCACCCGCAAGCCAACGGTCATGCTGAGGCCTGTGTGAAGCAGGTGCAACACCTCATCACCAAGACCACCAGTAATGGCTGCCTGGATGATGGAAACTTCGACCGAGGACTGATGGAGATACGCATCCCCCCGCCCAGACGACCGGTCACCCGCCTCAGAGCCTCCTCGGTCATCCGCTGCGTACAGTCATGCCAGCACACCGCCGCTCCTCCGTTTCCGAGTTGCAGGACTCAGCGGACGAGTGTGATGCACTGCAGCAGAAGGCGGAGTACTATAACAGCACCACATGCTCTCTGCCCCCTCCCCCCAAGCCTGGTGAACGTGTCCGCATCCAAGATCCCGTCAGGAAGCGGCGGGACACAGCGGGGGACAATCGTATGTATCGCTCTCCACTAGGGTTACCACATCAAGCTCTCCAGGTATACAGTATGTCGGAGAAACCGTCGTTTCCTAAGGCCACATCACATTCCACTCACCACTACTTCCGCGACCTTGCCAGTCAATACTATCGCCCCTAACCTGGCCGCCTCCTCCTCTCACGCCAGCGAAGAAGGGATGACAACACGTCCGTAGAGGAGGCGAGCACAACGCCCGTTTCTCTCTCTCTCTCTCTCTCTCTCTCCCCCCCACCACTTCCCTCCCATACACCACTCAGACGCAGCTACCGCACAAGTAAGCCGGTGGACCGCCTGGATATCTAAGTCCTTACAGTTCGGACTCTCCTGGGAAGAAGATGGAGGAGCATGTTATGAACACATTATGTTGATAATGCAATCAATTACGCTCGTCTCCCCGTTGTCTGAACGAGCGTCATGCGCTCTGTCGGCAGGAGCGAAAGTTTTCGGGCAGTCGACACACTCCATCGCGTCTAACGAAATCTCACTCGTGTATCTTGCTTGTTTGTGAGTAAACGCATGTGTCGCGTCCTCACCAGAGTCTCTGTTTCGCCGTTGCTACCAAGGCCACATCTGGTTCCTACAAAACGGTGTAATCACTCCTGTTGCCACCACGTTCAACAGGTTGTGTGTGTGATAAACGAAAATTATCAATTTGTCGAAGAAAATCCTGCAGCTTACATATGAATTAGGAACTTGCTCTGAAGGCGCTTTAAACTTACGCTCATAAAGATAATACTTAAGCTTATCATAGTGTTATAGAGATATTAAGAAAATAATGATAATGAAACAGAAAATGATCGGTAACCAACAGTAACATAGATAATTAACATTATCATTCACCCCCATTTCCCCCGACTCCCCACCCACACCATCTTTATACATGACGAAAATTTAAAGAAAAGATAAAAATAACCGAGTTAAACAGAGCCGCGTGGGAGGTAGGACAGCTGCGGCAACAGAGGGTTGGCGACCCCTGGCAACGTGACACCTCAGGGCTTCCGAAGACCGCCATCAACGTCCACGCTCTTCACACAACAGCCTTGTCAACAAACATTCTCCACTTTACACTATGACCTTCCGAGACCTGGCTGACTTCAAGGTCAAGATAAATATATTTGCCATATATGAGGCAAGAATGCATTTTTTTATGTTTTAAAGACATTTGACGATAATAATAATAATAATAATAATAATGATAATAATAATAACAATAATAATAATGATAATGATAATAATAATAATAATAATAATAATAATAATAATAATAATAATAAATTGCAGGTAATTTATCAAGAAAATGCGTCTCTTATTTACTAGCCCGATATTATGATCATTTGTTTTCCTCAGTGGCTTGTTGACTGATGTTATTTGAAGGGATATTTCAGTACTAGGAGGCAATGATGATGTCCCACCCATTGGGCCAGGCGAATTGGGACACTGGCTTTGATTATTTTTTTCATTTTGGCTCCGAGATTTTGATATTTCTATAACGATCCTTAACAGACGTCGACCTTTGAATGATTGGACATCAAGTTCGGTTCATTCGATCATATCCTCATGGACGGAAAATCTCATGCCTTTGGACGCTTATTTTGAATGTGTCCGAGCGGTTCTTTCCGGAAACCGAGTCTTGTGTTCTTGGACACTGATTTCACTGTGCATGAGCTTCATAAACAATCAAGCCTGCAACATATTTGATCTGTGTCCAGCATTTCTGCAAAATATTATGTTCAGAGTTAGACACTATTATCATTACTATTATCATTGTTATTATTATTATTATTATTATCATTATTATTATTATTATCATCATCATTGTTATTATTATATATCATTGCCCTCTAAGTCTGAGTGGATACGATACAGTTTATCTAAACACCCTAAGCTAGTTTAACCTGCCAGATTAAACCACTCTTGTGTGGTGACACTTTCTCTAACCGCCTCTGTTAACCTTCCTTCTTCTAAACCGGTGATTAACTCGTCTGATGTGATCCTCCACACCAGTTTTAAATCCTCCGCCCCAAACTTTCTGTAACCGTCCGGAGTTTTCTAACGAGTCGGGATCTGTTCAAACTTATCGCCAAGCCAAAGTTACCGATTGTCTAATAGAGGGTTTTAACCCAGCAATTCTTCAGAGAATTTCTTGAAATGGCTCGAATTCTTCAGGGGATTTGTCTTTATAGAGATGGACGACTATTTGTGGAATATTTTGTCTCTTGAAAAGTATTTTATGGTGGGTATGAAATACACCAGTGCATGCTGTAAAGTATGAATAAGACTAACAGATGGATTGTACCATAGTAGTCTAAGACCAACGGTACTGTGCACCGCTGGACAGGGGCCTGTACGATCATTAATATCAACGGGCAATGCCTGATGGCTAAGCTGAACACTCCTCTGCCAGACGCAAGTTTGATATCTGGCCAATACTTTCTTTTTGATGATGTCTCATGACGAACCACAGGCCTGGGGAATTACCTTAAGGCTACTTACATCATAATATGTAACTGAAAGAAATGAGACGTTTTTGTACGTAACGTTAAGTCCCTCAGTGTACCAAATACGTCACAGGAGACGTTAGCAAATTACGTTATTTGGACGTAGGCTCTAAGATCGCTGAGACATTTCAAACGTCTTCCGACAGTTGGAATGCTACGAGAGAGCTCGTTTTATAACAAGGCGATGACAGGTAAGGGATAAGGAGGCTTATCAACGTTCCACAAGTTCTCTGTGGCGACACTTGATGCCACTTGACGATGCTGCCACTGCTCAGGGGAACTCTTTATTTCATTTGTCTACTCAGGCGTTCATTGCTTCATTGCAGACAGATTATATATGATCTAAAAAAATTTGAAAATCAAAAACCTATAGAGAAGTGTCCATATAAAAAAAAACCGGTGATATTAAATTCTATATAAATTAATGGTCGTCAATTTTGAAGCCTGTTAGTCCAAAAACCTGTTACATATTAAAATTGTGAAAGGTTACAGCGTATAGGAATTAAAATTAAAAGTTGAGTTCATTTGAAAGTTAGGTACTTTGAGAAAGGCTGCAGATCAGGAGAGGGGATTACGTCGTGTGTGGGGCAGCGGTGTGGTAGTGGCTGTGAAAGGATATGCTCCATGTGTTGACTGACCTCTGTTTCCTCCCACCTCCGGCAGGAGCGGGACTGCAGGATATTCATCGCCAGCTTCTCCGCCGACCTGGCCAGGAAGGTCTTCTGTCAGGTGAGCCAACCCGACCCCCCCCCCCTATCCCCAAAGACCTGGCTCCACTCCTACCCTTAGCCCCTAGGTTTAGTCCCAGCCCTAGCCCTAGCCCGAGCCCCAAGTCTCAGCTTGACTCAAAGCTCCTGCGCTATCCCCCCCTCCCTTCCCAGCTCTCCTCATACTTCATTGTTAGATACAAATGAGATTTCTATGATGTGCATTGGAAAATATCTATTGAGATTTTTATATCTCCTAACCAAAAAGACTACACAGATATATTACAGGAGGAAATGGTCGTAGAGATACGCAGATTTATAGTACAGTAGATATAGATACGCGCATAACACAGTTCGTGTTGATATCTCATATGTATGAACTGTACATACACACTTATTCGCATATGGGCCTCCGTGATGCAGTGATTAGCGTTTCTGGCCATGAATCAGCAAGGGCCCGCCCGAGTTGGGGTCTGCATGGGTTCGAATCATGGGCGTGGCAGTCGGCCCACAGACAATTCTAGTTATTCATCCTTCCCTTGGGGCTGGTCTATAAATGGGTACCTGGCTTTAGTAGGGCGTGCGTGCATACATACATATATAGGAATAAAGACAAATTACATATGTACAAGGTTAAGAGACGGGGCAACACAAGTGTAAAACTCTCTCCCCGTAACTCACAAATAGTAATCACACACACACACACACCAGAATAAGGCATCATATACCATATACCAACACGTCTTGAATCCAACAGTCTTCCCTCTGATCACCAGTATGGCTTCCGTAAGACGAGATCCACTGGTGATATTCTTCCCTACCTTATTGATGTCTGGTCATCATCCCTGAAGAGTTTTGGGGAATCCTATACAGTTGTCCTTGACATATCCAAAGCTATAGCCAGGGTGTGGAATTGGGGTCCCATCTCTAAGCTCCCTTCTTTTGGCTTCTCTCCCTCACTTTGCTCCCTCATATCTAGCTTCCTCTCTGGCTGATCTATCTCCGTGGTTGTTGATGGATCAGCCTCTCCTCCTTTCTTCATCAACAGCGGTGTCCCTCTAGGTTTTGTCCTGTCCTCTATACTGTTACTAATTTTTAAGAACGATTTCCTGTCTTCCTCAAATAACCAAATGCATTCATACGCTGACGACTCAACACTACATACCTCAACGTCCTTCAGTTCTGCTCCTCTCACTCCTTCTGCATCTCGGTCTAGTCAACCCAGCAGTTCATCCACCCTTAGGGTTGGTCGATAAAATACGTGCCTGGCTCAGGCTAGGGTATATATATATATATATATATATATATATATATATATATATATATATAGCGTTAATGAGATGGCCTTAATTAGGGCCTCAGTTGCTCGTACCCCCTCAACAAACATAGAAAGCAAAATAACCAGGGCAACATATCAAGCTTCCACATAAAGCACTTTGCCCTAGTCACAACGCAAGCACAAAGAGGCATCATCTCCTCTCCTGCCTACACAATAAAATCCGAAAAGTCTGTGTGCTTGCCAACTCTCCAAAGCAATCGACTCCCCTCTTCAACTGCTGCTACGAATTACCTGTTTTTTTCCCCACATCAGTATCGAACGCCCTCAAAAATCTGATCCACAGTAGAATCAAGAAAAATATCCCAATCTCACCCACACAACACGGCTTTTATTTTTTCTCCCAGTCATTTTTCTATCACACATCACACAAACCTAACGCAAAACATTCTTAATGGCTTCAACCAGCCACAGCAACTCCCTCCCCTCTGTACGGTGCTATTGGCGATTGACATCAACCAATAATTCGACAATGTCCCCCGACACATCCTAAAGCAGACGATTCTTGACACCATCCTCCACGAAAGAGGGAAAGAGGGTGGCTAGCCTGTTTGATATCTGGCCACCATGCTAGAGTCATTCACAAGGTCTTCAACTTACAAAATCCTCAAACTCTGCAATGGAGACCTCTAAGGACTTTCTTCAACCCTCCTCGCCATCTTCCTACAAGGCCTCCCAATCTTCTGCAGACCATAGCATATCATAAGAACATGACCTTACAGTTATATCACAACAACCTAGCAGTGCACAAACAATAACAGCAATAAACAAGCAAAGGACTTGTAGAACAACATCACACAACAAGAACAGTGTCTAGCTTAAAACAAAATGTCTGCACCACCATAGAAATCCACCATCACACTCTTAACCCCTGAGAGAAATGAATCCAATCATCTCCACTTTTCCAGAACCCAGAAATGTCAAACTCCCACTCAGCGAAATTCCAGCGATACCTGTCATCGTATGTTCCACACACATGACATTTGCTCTCCGCTCCATTCAGCACCAACACAGAGGCCATAAGCAAATTACACGCCTTCAGAACACCTACGGACAACAACTTAGGAAACGGAAAACAATCATTCAGTGTCCATTATGTACACTTCTCCCGCTCCACCCTAATCTACGCCTCACCTAGTTTGCCATGCACCTTGTCAACTGGTCATTCACCCTGTCAAAAGCAAACATATCAGAGCTACAAGGCGTTCAAAGCAGAGCACCCAGGAAATTCTCTGCTTACCAACCACCACCATCAACACCTGTACGACGAAAAAAAACACACCTAGTACAATCCCACCTCAGAATGCCTGGCACCCAATTTTTAGCATGTGACGGACCCCCTCCCATCCAAAACACTTTATAACCAACCACAAACCCCGAGGTAGGTATAAAGAGCTTACTCCCGACTCAAACCGCAGCAAACTATACTCGCATATTTCACCACTCCCCTTTCCAACAAACTCGACATTGACGGAACATATGGACTCGACAAGCAATAAAAACGACCAGCCTCTCAGCCCCTTTTTAACCTCCATTTCGCCAGACATATAGCCGTCTGAAACTACACCCCCCACCCAGTCATGCACGAGTTACGCTACGTCGCCAGTGGACTGGACGCCATCCATGTCTCTACTAGTATATATATTGATTCAGCGTATCGTAGGACCCCTCATGCCCAGGCACTGAAGAAACTGATCACCCACTTTCCATTTGCACTGCACTCACTCCGCAAAAGCAAACACATCAGCATAACTCACTCCCTGCGCTCCCAAATGGTTGGCTGAGGACGCCGGGAACCCATTAAAGAACTACAGTACAAATTTCGTAACCAAAGCAACGCCGAAATCATAAACTCGGTAAAGTTATCAAAGTTGCCTCTATTAAGTGAAGTTCAGCAGGGCAGCGTCCTGTCTCCAGCAGTATTCGTTACTCACCTCGTTGACATCCCTCATCCATTGAAGAAGCATCAAAATGGACATTTATGCCGACAACGCCTTACAGAGAGTAGTCTCAAACAGATTAAAAAACTTAAACACGAACATAAACAAATTCACCACAGCGGCGCCGGTAAGAATGAAACCCAACGACACCGACACAGAGGGAAACAGTAGCACACTAGAAGCTTGGTAACAGATCATAACAGAAGAATCAAAGATTAAACCTAGTAAAAGCCATGAATCATACCTATCCTTACCTACTCTCCAAAGTTCACGCAGCTCTTCTTTGACAAGCAAATGCTAAGACTACAGAAGACACAAGATATTGGCTCTTCCTTTCGTTTCAGGCGAAGAGGTACTCCTTGCATCGAAAACACAGGAGAAAAAGGCATGAACGTCCTATAAATCAAGACAAGAGGCACATGCTTAAGAGAAGCAGCACAGAAAGTATGGCAAAGACTTGAGACGACGAAGATACGAAATATAGACATATCTAAGACCTCGACTGCTGTACAAACGTGGAGCACCCATGGTTCACACAGATCCTCAAAGCACCGATGAGCCTCTAGCCGTTCATCGATATGCGCATTGTACGATGCTGAAGCTCAGTTTACCTAATGTCCTTTCTCCCCCAAACCACAAGTAACAATAGCACTACATACGCTCCCCTTGTATGCCAAGGGTATATATGGATAAGACACAAAAACACGCTTCCAGCAAACATCCCACACACATCTGAAAACCTACACCAAACACCTTTATATTTCTTCGATTTCCGTTACTTGATCGCTCTTTCCTGTGTTACTGAAGAAGCGTCAGGAACAGACGAAGAAACGTCGCATTCGCTCACATCAATTCTCTATTTGTCATGTGTAATGCGCTAAAACCACAGCTCTCTATCCACATCCAGGCCCTACAGACCTTTCCATGGTTTCCCCCGACCGCTTCAAACGCTCAGGTTCAATCCATTCACAGCACGTCGACCCTTGTATACCACATCGTCCATATTCACTCTATCCTCTCGTACCTACCTATCACCCTCTTGCATGTTCAGACCCCATCACCCAAAATCTTTTACGCTCTCTATCCTTGTCATTTCCTGTTTGATCAACCCTCCTCACACCAAACAGATG
>JAYMFT010088014.1:0-28342 GCA_038088735.1 Panulirus argus | reverse complement strand
ATGAGACCCCGATGCCACACCCTGTCAAAAGCCTTAGATATGTCAAGGGCAACTACATATGACTCCCCAAAATCTTTGAGGGATGATGCCCAGACATTAGTAAGATAGGAAAGAATATCACTGAGAGAGGAAGATCCCATAGTGGTCAGTGTCCCCCCCCAGCATTAACCAAGTATCGCGAGAGGATCTTGGCTCGTGTCTCGAGTCAGTTAACTGTGCACATTCTTCTTGCCACACGTAAACACTTATCCCTATGAACACGCGCGGCCGACTTTGCTTATGAGGAGTCAACGGACGATCGAGAGCAGTTCAAGTTTTTGTTCAAGATTAGATTAAGATTCTTATAGCAATTATCATTGTTGTTAGTCAGTCAGCTTCCCATTCTCGCAGGCAACGATCGTAGGTCCACAGGAGGGTCACATTCCTTCTAACTGTCAGGTACGCTCAGCGTAGGTATTACTTCTTTTTTCTTTCACCTTTTTGTTTATAACAGGGAGTGACCAGCTGACCCAGGAACTTGCGGTGCGGTCGACCCACCTCAGAGAACTGGTCTAGTTCGGTGCATTAGTTCCCGTTGCTGCTGGACGACCCGTAATAGACACACGGAACCGTTCTCTAACGAGCCGCCTTCAGGTCGTAGAGAGGCACACAGCACGATGCTGTGACTATACAAGGCATACAGCAAGATTGGAGGAGATGGAATGGACCAGTGATATGTGTATATAGAGTTGATGGATTGATTGCAAAGAATGTAGAATGTGGTGCATGAATGCACGAATGAGGAATGTTTTAGAAAATTACGTGTAGGGGAAAGACAAAGCGTATAAGGTAAATGAGTAATTCAGAATATAATGCTGTGAATTCGAAGTCTGTATACACCTCAACCGCCACATGAAAACTGGTAATGAGGCTGGTGATGACAGGTGGATAAAGAGACAGGCGAACAGATATAGATTGATAGAATCAAATGGAAAATACGTAAAGATAAAGAAAGGCAAGAATCGATGACATTAGAGAAAACATGATGGATAAAAATATTCCTTCTGTTTACCTGCCCAGGTGGCTCCCGCCGCCACAGAACCGTTTTTAGATGGGTGTAGTGTGGCGCGGCTCCCGAGGCGCAGCCACCACCAGCCTGTGACGTCGTGGTCGCAAACGACTCGGTGACTGAACGTAAAGACTTGCGGAGGGGGGTGGGAGAGGAGGGGAGGAGGGGGGACCCTGGGTGGCCACACCTGCCGTGCCGGGCTGTGGGGACCCGGTGGTCCAGTGACATACTGGAGACAGTACTCACTCACCAGAGCATTCTGGCACGAGAACCACATTATCATTCGTCTTTTGAGGTTGTAGGGGGTTTAAGGGAGGTTTGAGAAATGGTTGTGTAGTAGGGTTCGGGGGAGTTACTTGGGTTGGGGGCTCTGTGGAGGGATACGTACACCCGCTGTGATTCTGTTTCTTAAATCGTGTCTAAAATGCAAAGTTCATGGCATCTTTTCCACTAGCACTTCCTAAATGCACTATATCAACATGCAGTGGAACTCTACTCTGTTGTTTTGGTCTGGAAATATCTACAGGCATTGCGGACTAAAGGTGGAAAGCATCCACATAAAAGCCATCCTTGGAATATTAGCTACCCTGCCCACACTATATGGGACCAACTCTCTGGATTTGTTTCACTTGTAGCCACTAGCACTACAGCCACAGAACTCGCCTCATATTGATATATTTGACCACAATCCTGTAGATGTCACCGCATCTCCTCCTCCTCCTTCGGCTGCCACGAATAAATCCCAGTATCATCACTTCAGTAACGGTTAATGAACCGACTTAACGAAAATCCTTTTTGGATTATCCTTAAAGAGACATCTGTCTCTTTTTTGTTGATGCTCTTGGTTCTGCTGAACGTATGAAAGAGATATTGTTTCGGGATTAGAGACATCTATTCTTTGTTCCTAATTCTAGGAACATATGTTTCATCTTCCTGTAAGACATTTTCATATTGCAATCTGTTATTCAACCATATCTGTTCTATGGTCGCCTGGGCAAGGCATCTGGCAGTGACAGACCTGTTTAACTCCCCTTCCCTCGACATACATTCGGTGTTAATCTTCACCGGAGGGCACTGCTGATATAGCATACTTAAGGTAAAGCGTCCCTTATACCCAAACTGTGTGACAAGCTCTTCTTCCACAATTAGGTCTTCCTGTTGTGTGGATACTTTTCCCTCACTTTTTCCGTACCGGTGACGCCATAGGCGTCTTCTCTCGTGACGGAGCAACTATTATTGGTCCCTTTACTCCTCTAACTCCACCTTGGTTGACTTTAGTATACCCACACTTCCCGTCGCACCTCATGCTAATCCTATGCTCCTCTATGATCTCTTTTCCTACAATGAAAAAGCACTTCTCTCTCTCTCTCTCTCTCTCTCTCTCTGGACAAAAGTGAAGCATTTTGACGTGACGGCATATCTCCTCGTGTTTTGAAGGAGTTTGATTCTGAACTTATGCCCATATTTGCTTGTCTTTTTCGCTATTACTTAACAACCAAACTTTTCCTTTCTTTAGGAAACGCATTAGCACAGCGTATTACCAATTGGTGTGTTCTTTCTAACGCTTCCAACTACCGTCCTATTACTGACTACAACTATTTCCAGTCTTCTTATCTCTAGTCAACTTCCACGTCATTAAACAGCATGAAATATTCGTGTCTCATGCCATCAGCACGATTCTCACAAGGAGACGTCCACCGGTGATATCCTCTCCGCTGCTGCCGATGACTGGTCATCCCCTTTAAGAGACAGATATATGGTAAGCTGTTCACAAGCTGTGGCACTGGGGTCTGATCCTCAAGCTACCGTCAAATGGCTTTCCTTCCTCATTCAGTTTTGTCATATCAAGCTATGAAGAATCAGTCTCTCCTTTTTCCCCATCAACAACAGTGTCCCTTAAGGCTCTTTCCAGTTCCTTATTCTTCTTTTAAGCAACAATTTCCTCATCTCAATAGATAACCGGAGGAGCTAACAAACATGACTCAACACCATATTCCTTCAGTTCTTTCAAAGAAGTTCCATCTTCTCTTGCTCGACCTAGGTCGTCCTTCGTTTCGTCACAACTTTCTCGATCATTTCGTGTTTGGACGATACTTCCCAGTAAAAAAGTGACAATCTGTTTAAGTTTAGCACCTCCAAAACGCAAATTCTTATAGTAACTCTTCGTATAACCTGACACAACTTTGGTATCTCGTTTAATAGATCCATAATTCCACCAAACACAATAACATGCTTGGTGTCACCATAATATTTCATCTATCTTCGAGGCCCAACGCTACACAGAAGGCTAATTATGCCTCATAGAAACTGAGAGTCCTGTTCAGATTCCTTCCTCTCAGAACCGTTGTTCCGAGTACACAAAGGACTGATCCGTCAATTGCAATAGAGTACTGCTCTCACTTCTGGTCGGTTCTTGTTCTTCGTGTGCCGAGTCCTGCACTCACAACTTTCACTCTTCGGTCTTCTCACCTAATTTGGATTCTAACTTTATATGTATATTAGACAGCGAGGGCGCCGCCCATCACACTCTGACGAGGACAAAGGTCTCGGAAAACAGATGAGTACACAAGGCCCCGTCGTCACTGGATGTATACTAACCCTCAGCCCAAATGTGTTCTGGGCACAGACTGAAGACTTTAGTGGAACATGGGGGGAGATGCTAAAGAGGTAGAGGGGCAAAGAGAGGAGAGGAGAGGAGAGGAAAAAATAATGAAGAGGTTTTGAGAAAAAGGGAAAAAGAGTGTTTGAAAAAGAGTAAGGTCGTAGCTAATGGGAAAGACATAAGGCGCTAAAGAGTTCTAAAGCTTGGCGGTGTAGCCATCATGACGGCTCACTCTTGAGTTGCCAACAGCCACACAGTAAGCATGTGACGCAGTGGCTTGCCGAGTAGTGCTTGATGTAACTAACTGTATGAGCTACCTCTGTGCCTAATGCAATACTTGGCGAGCCACTGCATCACATGATTACTGTGTGGCCGTTGGCAACACAAGCTTGATGTCTGTTTGTTTCCCGCCTGATGTCTTTCCCAATAACTAAGATTTGACCCTTTCTTAAAACACAAGTTATCCCCTTTCCTCAAAAGCTCTCAGATTAATTCATTCTCCTCTCCTCTCCTCACTTTTCTATCACTTCAGCTCTCTTTCCTGTTCCACGGAACACTTGGCATCTATAAAACATTCGTCCGTACCCGGAGCCCTAGACGTAGGACTGCAAAGACGGGATCGGGGTTAATGAACATGTATTGACCGACAGGGTCTCTGTACTCATCTGTTGTGCGAGAACTTTATTCCCACCATAGTGTAAGGGCGGCGCCCTCACCGGCTAATACAAAGTGAGAATCCAAGTTAGGCGAGAGGACCGCAGAGTGAAAGTTGTGAGTTCAAGATTCGGCACACGGATTGCGTTGGGCAAGGATTGTCAGCTCGACTAGATAGCACTCAAGGTAGCGTTTCAGACGAGTGGTTCTGGATGTGTTACGACTGACTGAGAAGAGACGTCGAGACTGTCAGGTGAATTGTGAATATAACGGATGAGGGTGCTGGGCCAAAGTGACTTTATAGATCTGTCTGTGAGGCAAGTTCGAAATAACACGGTTTCAAATTCTCGACTGTTATTAGCGATGGGGAAACTAGTGGTCTTGATGAAGCAGGGTGCATGTGTCAGCAGCCTGACGCTCTACGGTTGGCTGACAGGCAATTGCTCACTGACGGTCACGCGCCACTGACGGCCGATTGTGACAACCGCTGGGTCGTCGCTCACACTGACATTGACTTCGAATGATGTCACTTCACCTACATTTTTGACACACGCACACACGCACGAGCCCCCGCGGTGCGGCAGGTAGCGTTCAGACCCATGAATTTCACGGACTCACGTTCAAGTCGTTGAGAGGGTGGCCATATTACGGCCAAACTCTTCTATGTATTTTTCCCTTTGCAGATAGACGATTAATATGTTCTTGGCTAAATTTCGATATATATATATATATATATATATATATATATATATATATATATATAATCGTTGCTTTTGTAGTAATTGCGCTTTCTCCTTTGTATACATATCTGCCTGTATGTATGTATGTATATTTCTCTTTAATAATAATATCAAAACGATTTATTGAATAACGCATGCAACCCGGGGGCTAAAAAATTATAGAGAAAATACATACAAAGCAGGAAACGACACTTTGACGAGGGGGTGTGGGAATCAGAGACAAACAGACCTCACGCAGATATGATGGACTATTGTAAAATGTTCACAGTAGCTGGTACTGGGTTGGTCTCTGTCGTGGCTTACACGAGTCTGGATGATGATGAGTTTTAATGCGTTTGTGGTACCGAACTGTAACCTAGGGTTGGGGTGGGTAAAGGGATATCTGGTTGGAGGAGATTACGGTAACGGGATGGTGCATCAGAAGATTTATTCCTAACTGTTACATGATAATGAGGCAGGTCTTCGAATGTGATGGCTGGAGGGAGGGATAGATAGATGATTTGGGGCTAATTGTTTAGTGGTATAAAGGGAGCCGAGGATGACCATGTATGTCCTCTTCTACATCCTCTCCAGCAGCTCTTGATTATGCAGTGGACAAAGTGGATGGTAGGTAAGGCGAAGAAGGAGGAGCAACTGCCACTAGGCTTCAAGTGGTAGTGACCACTGCCACAAATGGTTGTACATGGTTACAAACACAGACTCCCCTGATTCTTGGAGTATGTGAGCTCTGAAACACAACGCCATATCATAGGAACTTGCCCCATGCATTGTTCGCATTGTCCCAATTTCCTACTTCTCAGGTATTTCAAGCAAGTCGTATGTATATATAACTCCTGCTTGTGTTTTACGCTGGAGCGTTTCTGGTGCGTCAGTGGTCAGAGAAGGGTAAATGTGGGTCAACATGTTGACCCAGAGAGCACACAAGATATGTATTAATCCCGTGAGGGTTGTTAGTGTGTGTGTGTGTGTGTGTGTGTGTGTGTGTGTAGCTAGTACAAACGTACCCAGTATCATGGCCACGTACACTGAAGTAAACATCCAAAAAGAAGGCAACCATTACATGATGTGAAGGTTTTTCCTTTTATATAAATCTCTTTTATCATTCATATCGTCCAAGTCACTGATTGGCTTGTGTCATTTGCCGCTAGACAAACTTTAAATTTACATGGCAATTTTCCCGACCTTTACGAGAAAATAAATTACTCGATTCATACTTAATTTTTCAATCCGATAACATTTGATTTCAGGAATGATTGAAATTATCATTTTCTTTTGAGTCCCGCGCTCTTAAACAGGTAAGAAAAAAAAAAAAGCAAAAAATCTTTTCGTAAAAGATATTGACGAGGGACATCAACGGATGAAAATCAGGAAGTAAATCATGTTTTTGATTCGAGAAAAATTTCAGACGCAAGTTCATTACAAGTTCTATGAATAGGTTGCTGAAAAGTTTAAGACTTCACATGCCCCCCTTCTGTCTGGTAGCGTGGAGAAACATATCGGATATGAGTACTCTAAGTTCAGTCACTGGTACAAGTTTCTTGTTTCATACAATTTACATAGAGGAACTCCTCTTAAAGAAGCTCCTACAGCTGAGACTCCGCTACTTACACTTAAAAGAAAACAATTGACAATTTTCGAGTAAAAATTTTGCTGATGAGATTGTACCCCCAGAAATACAGCTTCTCCAAAAGTTACCTTTCATTCATGGTGTAATACCATATAAACGGAGTCCGGTAACACACACACACACACACCCATATACACATACATATATATAACCTATGGTCCCGCCCAGTGGACGTGGCCAGCTACCTAAGCGCTGCGGCAGCCCCATAAAGACAGAAAGAAATATTGAAGAAGTTAATGATCAGAGGGGTAAAGACTCACCTGGGTCAGGTGTGGGCTATAGCAGGGTAGTCAGGACTCACCTGGGGCAGGTGTAGACCAAAGCAGGGTGTCAGGACTCACCTGGGGCAGGTGTGGGCCAGAGCAAGAGGAGGAGCAGGAGGGCCAGGCAGGTGCGGGTGTGGTGCCTGAGGGTCATGGTGCCCCCGTGCACCACTCTCCTGCCGGTGCACCTCTCTCACCACACACGCTCACCACCGCGCCTCTCTATCTCTCTCTCTCTCTCTCCCTCACCTGGCTGATGATCTACTACCTCCCGCTCTCACAACACTGGACACATTCACAGCAAAATTCTCATGAAAGTCATCTACAGTTCTATGGTCGGCCGAGGAGTCCCATCAACTTATTATATTTTCCTTAAAGAGAGCCCCTTCAACGAGGAGGACATCGTTTGCGATTTACACAGGCACAAAAAATCTTCAACGATACTTTCATTTTTGGATGCATTCCCACCACAGTGCTGACGAATGACAGCATAAGCCACAGATAATCTGTCACCACAGCTACGAAAGTTAAGTTGTCCAGGTTTTTTCCCCACAGCTTAGAGAACTCGGTGCCAGTTGGGAGTTAGTTCCTACTCCTCCGCCGCCAGAAGGAGCTAGAGAGACACGCGCGCGCAAGACACACACACACACACGCACAACACGGGGTCCTGCTGCCCGGCCGTCCCGAGCAAGAATGATCCTGAACCAGCCTGGGGGAGGAGGAGGAGGAGGAGCGCCCTGCTGAGGGAGGGGAGAGGAGGAGGAGGAGGAGGAGGAGGGAGCCGGGCCGACGACGCGCACGCGCAGCCCGCCACCGGTGGCGGCCCTGCATTAGCTACAACTGTCCCCCGTGAACGCTGTAGGCAGTGGCCGCTCTCGAGGCTATGAATAATGTGGACATTATCATCGCTGGGAGCGTGTCGTCAACACTCGGTTGGGGCCTTTAACACACACACACACTCACTGCTGGCACAGCCGAGCTGTCGCAAGCAAGCCCGTCCCTCCGTCTGGTCTGGCCTAGCCTACTAGCCTAGTCCTGGCGTGAGTAGAGTCTTGCCCACCCACAGACGATCTGTAAGTGTCATTCACACAATCCCTCCCCTCACCCTTCTCTTTCTCTCTCTCTCTCTCTCTCTCTCTGGAGCGTCCAGTCCTGCAATATCGCCTCCTAAGGGGACACACACACACACACACATGACACGTGAGGCGTTCCCCCGCGTGTGTCTGGCATTCGACAACTCGTGCTGTGGCCAGTCGCTCGGCGGCGCTGTGACGGGCGTCAAAAAATTTCCCCTCGCTGGATTTCATAGCCATATGTCTGCCGGGGTTCCCTGATGCCCGAGACGCGCGCACTGGCTTAACAGGTTTGATCTGGGGAGTTCAACTGGCTAATCGGTGGTTCCGCTGGTAACGGCATAGGATGGTGATTAACTAGTTAGAGGTCACAGCCAATGGAGATCAAGCAGTCGGTCGTCCATCGGGGTGTGTGTGAACTAGTCACGTGGGTATCCTTGATTGATAAATTAGTTATCCATGATTAATAAACCCTTTACAGTCTCTCTAATGAGCAATATGAGCAAGTCTGCCGTGAGATCGTAAGTCGAGAAACAGGGACACTTAAGACATTTGAATAGGACACGGTACGCTATGGCCGTGTCGGAGGGTCTGTCATAATAACAGTCAAAGCAGAGACGAGGTGGCAAGAGTTTACAACTAATGAATGTCGGAAGACAATCACAGAATTCTAATAGATTAGGGTCAGGTGCAATAAAAGTCTGGATAGCTCCCAGATTATCATAATTAGATCTCGTTCTGACTGGATAATGAATTGCGAGATTTTATGCAGTTTATCTTGACACATCCAAATGCATCAACTTTACTTGCCATATTTTTCTTTTCTGTTGTTTATCGCTTCAGAAAATACCACAAGACTACTATTTTTTTTTCTGGGAATTTTTTATAAGGTTATTATCAACTTCCAGACCAATATACAAGTTTGGTGGCGCTGCTATCTATCTGTCTATGTACCTAACCATCTATCTATCTACCTATCTATCTTCCAAATAGAATATAATATCCATTGACATTATAAATGACTTCCATCCATCATGAATAACATATGTGCTCACCTGCCAGTCCTCCTGTGAGGAGTGGTGTTGGGGGGGGGGGGAAAGCCCCCCCTCCAGGAGGATGCGCTTCGGCAGCTGGATGGACCCCCACGGAGAGGGGGAGGGGGTGTTGCGTGAGTCACGCACCTCCCTGCAGTCAGTATGACGGACGTGCATGACACACACAGATGTCATAATCTGCATCCTGTCGCGGTCGAATGAGCAATTTGGGTTCACGTAAGTGATAAGTTTGTTTTTTTTTTGTTCCTGATAAGCAATGATTTTTTTTCCTTGAGTATGAAAAATTGCAAATGCAGTATTAACGAACGAACACACACACACACCGTGGCTGTTTCACTGTCCTCAAACGGAGAGGAGCACTTGCCTCGTCGAAGACCTTCCCTCCCCAGGGGCTCCCACTTTACCCTGCTCCCGTGTGGAGCGCAGCCTTTAAGCTGCAGAAGCCCCATAAATGGGGGTTCCCAGGGGTTGAATAATTAACAATATACATACGTATTTGTACTGAGCCCCTAACTGTTCAGAGCAAATAGACAATCACTCTCCACCATTTGTCGCTCAGGAAAATGTTATTGGGCTGTTGTCAGGCGTCTGACGATGGGGCGGTGGTCCTGTTGCTACCACCCTGCCAACCTTATGTTGTCAGGCGTCTGACGATGGGGTGTTGGTTCAGTTGCTACCACCCTGCCAACCTTAAGTTGTCAGGCGCCTGACGATGTGGTGTTGGATGTGTTGCTACCACCCTGCCAACCTCACTGTTGTCAGACGTCTGACGATGGGATGCTGGCTGTGCTGCTACTACCTTGCCAACACTTGCGTTGCCATCACTTCCAACCTTAGTGTTTCAGCGATGCTGTTGTCACCCGTTCTCTGCCTGTTGTCACCATCAGCCAAGATCATTGCCATATAAACAGCATTGCAGTTGTCAGCGCTGGCGATGTCAAACACCACAACCGAAATAAAGGACACATACACACACACATACACCCTCCCCTGGCCTGCGTTCAGGTAAGACCTTCCTATGAGCCGGGGTTCGATGCCTCATTAGACTTAGTCGAAGGACTTCCGAGTCTTGCTCACCTAAGTTGGCCACCCGGCCAAGAGCGTGGGGCTACGGCCCTTGGGAAACTCTGAGTTATACGAAATTCATACCTATAGTCTATACCTATATTCTATAACTATATCCATAACTATATTCTATAACTATACCTATACTCTATAACTATAACCATTCTTACAAGTAGACGAAGAACAGTCACTGAATCATTATAAACTAAACGAACATCACACGTGAAAAAATGAACAGAATATAATCTTAATATAACTAATACAAGATCCAGATTATCTTTCCTTGCTCGACGTTCAATTATTTTTCTAATTCCTGTGGCGGGCAGGAGAAATTTAATTAGAAATAAAAAGATCGAGTTCATTTATGCTGCAAAGCGCTTAGGAAAAGAATACCACCAGAATAATTATACGAAACACTTGTATATGTATATATATAACAATAAAAATAATAATGATAATAGCGATAAGGTTATAATAATACTGATAATAATAATAATAATAATAATTACAATAACAATAATGAGTAATAACAATAATGATAACGATAATAATAATATTGATAATACTAACAATGATGATAATAAAGCATTACTGAAAAGAAAATGAGAAAATACGCGCCACATACATTCCGTGATATACATTCATGTCACTATAAAAACAGACAAAGGGTTTAAATGGCTGGTCTTTACATAACCAATGGGGAACCAGTCCGGTGATGATTACTGATGTTTACAGTAGTTGGGATGAGTAGGTGGGTGGGGTAGTGCTGTTGTTGTCGCGAGCTTTACGAGGTCATGGGTTCGATGCGGCTGTGATACCGAATTGCAACTCCAGTGAGGAGGTGGATGGAGGGGGAGGTCTGTCTCCAGTGGCAGAGGGGGGAGGGTGATAGTGGTGGTTGTTAAGAGCCTGGTGATTACGTGGTGTTAGAGGGACTGAGGATGATCTTGTATGTCTTCTGAAGTAATTACTGTTGTCTGTGTGTGTGTGTGTGTGTGTGTGTGTGTGTGTGATTAGTGCTTCGCAAAAGCAAACTAATTAATTGCTAATGCAGAACATTCGTTCGTGTTTACCTGTACTAATTCTAAACCCAAAAAGCACAAATTCTTAATAGGATAATCACATATACAAATCACTTTGATATATGACTCGTATAACAACGAGTATTCGCTGTGTATATATATATCATGGTCTGAAAAATGTTGGGGTCGTCCAGGGGCCAGGGAGGAAGGAAGGAAGGAAGGAAGGAATGCTCTGCTTTACAACACCAAGGCGCCGCGGCAGGGAGCTCTGCTCACATCAAGGGAGGGAGGGAGAAAGCTAACAAACTAATATTCCCACAGCAAATCTGAACCCTCGGGGAAGTCTTTTGGCAGGTTCTATATTCCACAAGTTCTGACACTTATTTCTTTCAGGGTGACTTCAGAGCTACTGAATTATTCGCAAACATTCGTAATATCTTCTTTTCTAAAGGTTATTAATGTCATGTATTAACTCACTAGGAAAAAAGAAATCAATTTAGTCTTAATGAGAACAATAGATTAACAAATCCAACCCAATTCGTTCCATTAACGAGTATTTTGACTGGGTTGTCTACGAAATTGTTCCACACTTGTTTGTGACATAAGGAAATTGAGTGAATTCACACGACTTTAAGAAAAGGCTATAGAAAGATATGAACAAATCTGGTCGTGGTGTGTCAAGCGTTGAATGAAGGAGACAAATATTCAGGAGACTGCAAGCAAAACATAAGCTCATGGACTTACTGCAAGCAAAGTTCATGAATACAGACGGGAACTCTCTGCTCCGCCTCAGTATCAAAGGCACGTTGTTGTAGCCTATCTCCTTTGCCCACACTTCTGAAGAATATTTCAGCTCGTCCAGCAAGGATAAAGTATTTTTTTTTTTCCATATCATTCATCATGTCTTCAAAAGACAAATGGATTAAAGAATTTATTGATCTAGCATTGATTTATATCTATCTTTATTTCTAAGACATACCCATTTGATATTTTCCTAGTAATAAGGGGATATTCGGGTATCGATCGCTCTGGGCACACCACCTTTCCACCTTATCAAAGTTATGTGATTTCTTCCTTTTTTTCATTAGCTGTGGTGTCAGCTTTTATTGGTCCATATAGTATTGTATCGTCTTCGGGATCTCGGCCGTGCGCCAAGGGAAAATAGCCCGAAGATTATTGGAAAATGATCTTAGATGTCTCCACCGATTACCCGAGTTGGCAACATTGGCAGTAAAGTTAGGGGGGGGGGGTTTGGGTTGACCCGGATGTGGCAACATTGGCGGGATGGTTGTGTGTGTGTGTGGTGGGGGAACGACCCGGATGTGGTCCATTTCGGGAACACGAGTTACTGTAATGGTCACGTGACACTAATGACCCCCGGGTTGGTGGGACTTGTCTACAACCGGAATTTCAAAGACCCCGAAGCCTTTGAAGGAAACCAAAAGTGAGGGATGGATGACCAGACTACATCCATACCTTAGAGTGAGCGGGGAGAATGTTTCTACCACTTGCTGCATTGTCACTGGCTGCCCTTAACGACCCCACTGTAGAGAAGCCAAATCAGGAGTGGTTAACCTGCCTGGCCTTTGTGTCTCCTCCAGTCTTGGCGACGGCTTCCCCACTCCTTCTCCCGGGGCACCTGAGAAAGGTCTCGACCTCCACTGTGGACCCTGAGAGCTGTGGCAAGAGGAAGGGCCCCCAAACAGCATCCCGGGATTATTGAATGATGCGATGCGAAAGGTCTCACGACGCCGGACAAGACGCCAGGAGTTTTCTAATGGTGATCCCTTGACGGTGAGAGACAAGATGGGCGATGTCTCGGCGCGTCTCAGCGTCGTAGGAAAGGCATCGTTCTGCCCTGGTAATGTTGAGAGACGAGGTAAGGAGCCCACTGTACCCCTCTATCAGCAGCATTTTCTTAAAACGAGATGAAGATGGCATGTGTGTGTGAGGACTGGTCGCTGTTGGCACGTACGGTACGAGCGGAACATATTCATTTGCAAGCCAGTCATGCATTCTGACACTCGCTCGATGGTGATTTACGTATACCATGATCATGACGATGATAACAGTGGGTGAGGGTGAATAAAAACTTTTACTCATTCTCTCATCAAGAGATGGCAAGCTGAACCTTACAAAGAAAAATAAAAAAGCCTTCAGTAGCAAAATTAGTGACGACTTCAATGGAGGAAAGACAAGAGGATCGGTCGTCCCCTTAGACCTGACTCAATCTGTGTCCAGTTTCTGATGGGGATTTTCGTCTTTGCTTTTAGCATACCGATAGTAACTATATTCAGCTCTGAATTTACGAAAAAAAAAAAAAAACTTAACGTACTGTCTGTAACAAACTGCTAAAATAGTTCCCTCAGGCGTTCCCTTAAATGAGTTATGACAGCTGATTCGATATTTACGTTAAGTGATCGCAGACATGCACAACTGGACAGTGAGTCGTCTGCCTCTTGGGGCTTTCAGTCTTTCACTTTCGTAGCGTCGATGTCATGCCCTGTAGGAATAAACACAAGTTATTAATGGTTCAGTCATTTACAAGAAGGAGAGAGAAAAAAAAAACAGAGAATCAGAAAGTAAGAAGAGTGACGTAAATAAATCAAGAGTGAAGGAATACGAATGAAAACTCGGAAGCAACAACAACAACAAAAAAAAAAACGAGACGGGTGGGAGAGACAACAAGAGATGTAAAACATTCATAGGAATCGGTGAACTTTGAAGGAATCTGAGCAACTGCAACCCAGCAGGATGGTCGAACTTCTCAGTCCAGAGGTCGTGAGTCAAGACCATAAAGCCACGACAGTTTTAGTACGACCAACATTGACAGAATACTGTCCCAGTTCGGCGGCCTTTTCCTTGAAGGCATTATAGTGCTTTGTATGACCACACCCCCTCCCCCCCCTCCCTTCCCGTTACTGCCTCAGAATTTCACGTTCCTCGTTCCTGAACGTGAACTGAAGTGATAAATCATGTTAATGTCAGGCAAAACTTGCTATTAAAAAGTTTTTTTTTTTTTGGGGGGGTGGGATGGTTCTCCTCGCTTTCGGCTGTGTTTAGGAAGGTAAACAATTCGTACTCTCATAATCATTCGTTATTATGAAAGATGCTGCTCGGGATAAACAAAAATATTTTGCATGGCCCTAGAATTTTAGATTTTTCTTTCTTTTCTTAAAGATTCTGAACACATCTGGAAACACGAATATTGTTTGAGTGAGTGAGTGAGTGAGTGTCTTTGCTACCGGGAGCATAATGGGCTCTTTGCGAACTCGTCAACGATGTTAATTTACTCTCTCTCTCTCATTCTCTCTCTCTCTCTTTCTCTCTCTCTGTTCCTCTGGCTTTCGAGTCTCTTTGATAAACAAACATGGGGGGGGGGGGTGTAAAAGGCAGGCAGGATATAATGGGGAATTGTCAGGTTCGTATAAAAAAATTTATGAGAGATTAGGCTGAGTGAGGCGATTTGGAAGGATTATTAGAAAAATGATGAAGAGATTGTGAGGCAGAATATGTGTGTTTATATGTGTGTGTGTGTGTGTGTGTGTGTGTGTTTTCAAATCCTTATACACCGTGTCATCACTACCAGCGGCTTTAAACCCTGTACTAAACCAAGACTATGCAATACATGTGCCATATAAACCCACCGGGGCCGTACCTCAGCCTCACACGAGGCTTCAAAAAGAAATCTGGCGAGGCTTCGTGTAGTCCCATAAACGCAGACGGGTGAAGCCTCTCAACTCTCATCAGGCCATAAAGAAAACTGTCTGGTTCTACGACCTGGGCCTCTTGAAGACCCCCTATGGGACGAGGGGGAAGTGGCCTCAACCTCAACCTCCCCATACCATCACAGTAGAATGTCAACAGGACTCGTGGACGTCGTCATTCCATCCGCAGACAGACGTCGGCTGGAAATTGTAGAGGGGAAGAAAATATGGCTCACGTTTATGAGTCGTGGAGTTCAGAGGGACGACTGTAGGAGAAGTGGGCAGGGGAGAAATGAGGGAGGGGGAGAGAGAGAGAGAGAGAGAGAGAGAGAGACGCTGGGGTGAGGAGATGTCGGTAACCGAGCAAGTGGAAGAATAGTAAAGTCGGGGGGAAGGAGGAGAAGCAACAAAAGGATGCTTTGGGAAAGAGAAGAAAGATGAGAAGCGCACTTGAGAAGAAACATGATTTACGAGAGAACGAAGACTTAACGTTTATGATAAGGTGATGAAGCACCTCGGGGTGGGGAGGTGGGGGTGTGACCCCTGACATTAGCGAGAGAACAACCAATATGTCAACGAGTGAACTATCCTCGTAGAGCCTGCCCCAACCCACGGTTGTGCGATTTTAAAGGCGACGGAGACAACTGACGCGCGCACCAACACCGCCGTCTCTGTAATAAACTCGAAAGCAAACATTCAGACACACACACACACATTCAGTAACACAGTGTTACGCGTATGCACTGGTGAGCGTTTTGGCTTCATAGCCATATATAGACTGAAGCGGGCTCCTGAGACGCACCACAAGTACTCGTATGAGACCCACCTTACGTATTTGTATAAGTATACGCATCCCAAGCACTTTCGTAAGACGCATCCAGAGTATTTGTTGCGTAAGACGTAACCCAAGTACTTGTACTGGGTATCACTTTTGGCAGAGCGGACTGGAACCATAACTTAAGCTGCTTTGAGGGCAGGAAGGGTAGTTTTTTTTTTTTTATATTACGAGCAGGATTGAGACCGACCTACACACAGACACGAAATATTTATCAAGAATCTCTCTTAGTTAACTGACATAATCTTCCCACATTAGGTCATAAATAAAGAACGTCCCATTACACAGTGTTAATGACTAATTATCATACCAAAATTACTAAAAACAGATGTATCATAAACTTGTAAAGAAGATTAACGTAAAGGAGATTATTTAAGTACGGTCTGACAAGCCACATGAGTGTTAATGAAAATTTCCTGCCATTTTACCAAACACAGTCTGGCTCCTTAGCTGGAGAAGCCATAGTAGAGGTGTTTACACACACACACACACACACACACACACACACACACATACATACAAACAAACAAACCTCTACAATAGCTGCAGGAACCAGAAAATTATAGTCTGAAATCCTTCCAATTTCAATAATTGATATCGCATGTGATAAAAGTTAAAACAAATAATCATGACGAGTGATTGTGTTTAAACCTTCAGAAGTAATCAAAAAACAATTTTACTATACCCTGGCAAGAGGCTAGGCTGTAACCCCACTCCATCCTTTAAGACTAATACCAAAGTTCATTAATAGTATTACGTGGGCTTCCTGCTGGAAGAGGCGGTCTTAGCAACGGAACTGAAGCGCAAGTACAAGAAAGGAAGAGTGAGGAGAGAGAAAGTACCTACGTACTTACCTACGTATCTTCCGGCTTACTTACCTACCTACTCGAGAAGTTCTACCAGCTGGTGCCTACCTAACTACTTACCTATCTACCTACCTACTTATGTTCATAGCTACTTACTTACCTACCTACATACCTACCTACTTACCTAACTAGCTACCTATCTACCTACTTACCTGTGAAGTCCATCATAAGTCAATAGGTATTCCAGCTCGTTAAATCCCACAACAAAAGCATTGCTAAAACACAAATTCTATAAATATCCAAACACCCGTGTGAGAAATACAACGATATCACAATATGGCCGAACACACATGTTCCCTGACCACATTTACCCGCCAAGCAACCATATGGTAGAATATCACAGAACCACAATGCCATATATCGTCAACTGCGTTATATACACTAAACATGAGTTCAGAAACATCACACTAACATTGTAACACCCCAGGCTTTAGTGTGAAATGAATGCTAAACATTATCACAGGCAGTCAAGGTCAAGTTCACCTTCAGTCCCGCTAAGTTAACACAGTCTCCTACACTGGTATGCATAGTTAGAGCAGTCCTCTTCACAACAAATGGCATATATTCACCAAAATCGTAAATCCTCCGACTTAAATGACGAAATACTGTACCTGCATTTTCCCCGCGTAACCGCCTGACCACCACTTCCGAAGCCCGGCTCAGAGTGGCGGCGCAACACCCGCTGCCCGACGCGTCAAATCGTCTAAACAAACTAGTGCACAGCGGCACGCGTAGGTGAAAACATAATCCATTAGAAAAATGATAACCGTAACATGTGTACTATTACGATCAACGTGCGTAATGAAAGACTGAACATTTTACATACAAAGGATACAAAAAAAATGCAATAACACCAATCACTTAACTATTCAACGTACTATCATCACCAGCGATGGATGATACACTATCTTCAGGCCGTTAGGCAGGGCTAGCAAGTAGCGCTCACCGCAGGAGAATTCAGTGTTATGAATAATGACTCGTGTGAGTTACATAATGTTGAGTTTAGGGAGAGAGAGTGCGCGCGTGTTTATGGACTGAGCACATCAACCCACGTTTAGGTGAGGCAGAGAGGAAAGACAGTAGTAGCCTAAGCTAGTCAGGGGAACTTGACAGCCACTGCAGGTGCAAAATCACTGTACCGCCGTCACTGAAAGCCCACCCCTGTTACCCAGGTGGTAGTACCTCCATGGCCAGTGGGTTTCCTGCCTGCCACCTACTATCTAGAGAGAGAGAGAGAGAGAGAGAGAATGTAAGTAAATGAGCAGCTAGAGACACAGCAACGCCCCCACTGGAGAAAGAGAAGGTGGGCAAAATCGGTATCACAGTGGGAGCAGCCTGTCTGTTAAGGCGATCGTGAACACAGTCTCCGCCGGCGGTATAAATAATTCCCGTTATAAATAATTCATCTCAGCGTTCACGGGTCCTTGAGGCATGTCATTTCCCGGCCTGAAATCATGTAAGAATTGCATTATATATTCTGCCAGAACTCGAAACTTTTGCGCGAAAAGTAATTTCGTGTTCTGGGAAAAATTCTGGCGAGAGAGAGTAAGAAAGTGAGTGATGTCAACAGCACGGTATACGAAACTCTCCCTCACAACGTATGACGTCAGTGAAGGGACTTCCGAGGCAAAACCATCACACACACACACACACACACCCTTGTGGTGCCCCGCAGAACCCTGCTGTGGATGTCTTCTTCCATCCCCCTGAAGCAAGAGGAGCCACCGCCGCCTCCTCGCTTGAAGACAGGTTCTCATTTCTCAAGTCGTTCCTCCAGCGATGTCTCTCTTTTGTCCGGTTGTGTGGAGGGGTCTGTGTATCGCTCTGTCGTCCAAAGGGACTCTTGTTTCTCTCTCTCTCTCTCTCTCTCTCTCTCTCTCTCTCTCTAGTCTTGCATCTGTCCTGAAGGATTCTTCTTTTTCTTCTTCGCTCTCGTAGAGAAAGGAATTCTGCATGGATCCTTCTTCTGAAATATCTTGTATTTTGATGTCCTTATTGTGAGTGTCTAGAGACTTCAAACACAAACAACTGACTACGGAAAAGTATGAAGTTACACTTCTTGATTAGGTTCATCTGGACTATCAGGGAGGGTTGTGTCCGTGAGAATAGATGAACAACTGAATTGGCTGTGTACGGTCTACCAGCGCCGGAGATCGAACCCTGGCCAGATATTTTAGATATATTAGATATCTTTCTTCTTTTCTCCTTACGTCTCTATTTCTTTAACGACTTTTTTACATTATATTCAAGGCCTGGCCTTGCTGAGGTCTCTTACTCGAGAGTGGAGCCTCTGACTTATTAGATATAGAAACATATGTCTTTTTACATTAACCTCTGCATTTTCCAAATAAATGTTATCTTGACTGGTACCTTGGAATCCCCATTTTGTATATGTAAACATTAATATCTAACACCCTGTGTGTACACACCTATTTGTAAACACTAATCTTTGAAAACCAGATTGTAAGAACAATTTGGTATATGTAAACAGCGAGTTCCCTCTTCTAATCCCTCGTAGATTATTACATTTTCATACACTCTTGTAGCTGGATAGGTCACATTATATGTGCATTTCCTTCTGCTCGACTTTCTTAGGCTACAGAAAGGTGGACAGCTGTGTTCAAGCATGGCTGTTTCGATAGCAAAACCAGCAGGAAACATATGTACTAAGTTTGAACATTAACTAGAAACCACCACATCTGAGATATCACGTCTCAGTCCTTAACATATTGACATTAGTCTGTCAATAGCATGTACTGCCCGGCAAAAATTAACATGCCAACGCTAACTAGCGACTGGAAAAGACTAATTTCTGAGCGTCAGAGGGTAAACAGAGACTAACAACCATTCACTCCCACCTGGAGCTTGGAAACGGCCCACGAACTTTAACAGAGAGGTTGAGTAAATAGTAAATATGTATTCATCTCGAGGTAAACAGTAAATATTTGTCAGTCTCGGGTAACTCGAAACTGTGGACGTATGTTTGCTGTTGAGGGCCGAGTACACATACACACAAACAGTCGACGAACAAGGAAGGTTGTTTCGAAGTAGCGGAGGGAGAAACTAAGATGAAGATGAATTAGGATGCATACACACTGCAGAAAAAAAAAAGATTTGATGTACCTTAAAGTAAAGGAGAAGGGAACACGAGAGCATATCCTCTGAGGATAAGTATTTTCCAAAACTTCTTCGCTCAGGAAAAAGTTGATAGTGCTCTCTATAGACACAAATACCTTCCATGAGAACGAGAAAAGTAGGAGATATCTCTGACAAGAGCAAGAAAATTGTAAAAACATATCCTCGACGAGAAGGAAACGTTGAAAATTACTTCACATGAAGAAAAAGGGAGTCCTGAAAACATCCTCATAATGGGAATGGAATTATGAAAATATGGAAAGAAAGGAAAAAAAAGATTGCATGAAAACATTTATAAAGTCAAAATTATTTTATAGTCCTTCATATTTCCTCAAATTCGTTACTGTATTTATATCTCCACGCAGCAGGAGCCCGACACAGTACAAATGACCCCCCATGTTCCCCGGCATGGAAGCTGATACAGAGCACTCCAGTGCCCCATGACGCCTGGGTCCTGTGTCCATCGTCACTCGGGAATGAGAGCGGCGTGTCAGCTTGCCAACCAGTGGGACTTTAAGCTAAGATCGCCTCTTCCACCACCACCACCGCTCAGGCAGGAGTCTGACGGGGGGAGAGACACTGGATCCTTTCCACGCCGAGGTAAGCTTAGCCCGGCTTAAATTTAAGGAGAACTGAGCCCTGAGTAATGCAGGAGTGGGTATATATCAAGGCGTTATCGGGTTACAGTCGGTCCAAGGCAAAAACTAAGTGAGATTTAGGTCTGGGAAGGATCTATAAACACCAGACTATGTCAGGGATGAGTCCACACCAACGAGGATCTCGTCTCACACGTAGATAAGAGCCTGCCAACTCCTTATCAGGGCCAGGTGTGGACTTGGGCAGGGAAGAGCCGCGTCGACGAAGGAAGGGACGGCCCTGAGATCAGGGAAAGGCCTTACATAGACTAGGCCAACGTCAGACACCAAGATAGGGAAGGGTAGGACCTCTGGACCATTCCAGTGACGCTTTGCTTCCCTCGCGTCCCGAGACGGGCCTGGACCGATTCATCCACGTCCCGAGACAGGCGAGGACCACTTCTCTGTCGCCGCCCCTCGACCCCCCTTCCCCCATCACCACTTCATCTCGTCGATTTTCCGAGAACCTGAACCCTCTGGGAGGCCGGGTATTTAATTCCAGTTTTAATTATGGGGACAATCAGTCCTATTTTCCCCAACTCTCCAGCGCTGTGAGACCACGACAGGGCTGGGCTGACTTGCGTTGTTGGCATCCGGAAGGTCGCCTCTCTTAGCTGTTGGTGTGACCCGATGACTCACTAGCCCCCCCCCCCCCAGCCGAACGGAGAGGTAGACGGACGCACAGACGGACCGATACATGGACGGAAAAAGACGGATGGATGGGTATAGATGGATGACGGACGGATAGGTGGACGGATACACGTACGAACTAACGGAGTTCAAGATGGAAACACGGTACAATCCTTTGACATGACAGTACAGCCCCTGAACACAAGGGAATGATATACCCTTAGATATGATAACCTGGCCTTTGAACTGACCCTTGGCTTTCCAGGCAAAATCCTCCATCATTCACCCTTAGGCATGATAGCCTGGCCTTTGAACTGATCCTTCAGCTTACCCATTAAAATCCTCAATCACGTATACTCTTAGGAGTGACAGGCCTGGCCTTTGAACTAAGCCTTTTAGCACTCCAATCAAAGTCCCCAATCATGGAAACAGATATATGAATCCCGTCTTTTCAAGAGGGCCAGTGATGACTTCTTCTTGCGCCAGAGGCTCCATCTTCCTCCGTTAACAGAATGACCGAGTCTCACATGATTCCAACTTAGCTTGATAGCCTCTCAATCAGGGAACTTGGCCGCTTTACTGTGAGTGCCGGACCTGCAACAGATCGCCAGGGAGAGTCGTGTTTCACAGCCCGGCTGCTGATACCGCCATCTTCCCCGCAAAACATCAATAAAAGTTTTAATGGTTTTAAAAGTTTTCCACCCCTGGTAAGGACGGATGATTCCCAGGGCCGTGAGCTTTGATGTGTGTGTGTGTGTGTGTGTGTTTGTGTGTTTGTGTGGGAAGGCTCCTTTGTGAGTTTTTATGGTTTGTGTGAGAAGTGTCTTTTGTTGGAGGTGTCTGTGTGGGTGTGTATGGAGTGTTGGGGTGCGTATATGTAGGAGGTGTTTATGTGGGGGGTACAGAAGTGTTAGTGTGTGTCTATATGATGTATGTAGGGGGAGAAGCATCTGTATGTAGGGGAAGGGGCATCTGTGTGTATAAATATACGTAGTGTATGCGTGGAGGTGGATGTTTATGGGTGATTTGCTATTTTGAAACAGGGAAACGGATGTTCTACACTCTCGTGCGATAACCTCAGAGCACACTTTTGCATGGCATAAGCATCCACAGTCCCAGATCTTTTGCTTATTCCATACGTCTACTACTCTCGATACTATCTATCTATCTATCTATCTATCTTTCCCACCAGACCATCGTTGATAACTAGAGCCTCTGACCAGCCGAAGGGCAGCGAAGATCAGCCAACCACCTCACTCTCTATTCCAGCAGTGCTGCCTAACCAGACCCTCTCTGACCAGCCATTGTGACAGCTGGACAGGTAGCCTGCTGCCTCCCTCCCTCCCTCCCTCCTCCTCCTCCTCCTCCACCACTTCACCGCCTCAACCAAACTTCATCAAAGTCTCGGAATTTCCGAGGCAGCAGCTGCTGCTGCAGCAGCAATGGCGACGACGACGAAGGCTGCAGCAGTGGTGGTAGTGGTAGTGGGGTTGCTGCCACTCCTGCCGACGAAGTTTGTGTCGCTGGGAGTTAGTGGGTATCTGTGTCGGGCCGGACTGACTGAGTTTATGGAGGGAAATACTTGTGGGTTTTGTCAGCAAAAAAAATGCTTTTTCCTTGTCTCTAAGTTTAGAGTTCTAAACACCGCTTCCAATCCTGCTCGTTCCCTGTCCATCTCACATTTCATGTGAATCGTCCTTATTTATTTACTGACCGACAAATGGCCTGGCGGGGGTAGCCAAATGCGCCTGATGAAAATCACATAACGAGATTACATATGCTCTTTAAATCTAATGCGTATCCTATTGCCTCTGGCTTAATTAAAGGCCAATCTGCAGTCCCAGGGCCATAATGTTCAGCAGAATACATACATACATACATATATGCATATATATATACATATGTTCAGAGAAATATATACGTACATACATATATGCATATATACATACATATATACATATATAAATACATACATATATTCATACATACATACGTATGTACATGTACTGAAGTGGATCACTGGAAAAACAATGATAATTTCTCTGTTCCGACAACTTGCATCTTTTTTTTTCTTATACTTTAATTGAAACGCAAATTTCGCCTCCTCATTCTCCAGTCTTGCAAGGCAGAAAACTATCACCGTAAGCGAATCGCTGACTCCATCTTCTTGCTTTTACTCTATAGGAATTTAGTCCTCCATTACTGACTCTTTGAACGAATCTTTTACATTTCCGATCCTAGACTTGATTCCGTTTCCAGTCTGACTATTCGTGGCTCCAAAATTCAGTAATGTGTTCTGGGAATTTTCTGAAGTTCGGCCAGGAGTATGAAAAAGTATAAAATCATTATTTCCAACATGTTTATTCATCTGACATATGAATGATATTACAGTTAGAGATACAAGAGGGGAAAAAAAAGATAGTTTGAAATTCAGGAATCTGTCTAATGCCTTGTTAGGTTTGTGGTTCTGGAAGCTTGTCATTCCCCTTCCCATAAAGATGGTTCCTCCGAACGTAGTGGAAATTGTAGCTTCCTAGCAGACAGTTCCCTTTACAGCTGAAGAGTCACATTCAGCAGACAGTCCGCTTTCCAGGAGACAGACAAACTGTCCACTTTCAGCAGGAGACTGTCTGCAGTCAGCAGACAGTCCCCTTTACATACACAAACCCCTTTCCAGCAGATAGTCCACTCCCAACACACAATCCACCCTCCAGCAGATAAACGATCTGCTTTCCAGTAGACAGTCCAGTTTCCACCAAACAGTACACTTTCCAGCAGACAGTCCCATTTACAGCAGACAATCCAGTTTCCAGAAGACAATCCACTTTCCAGCAGACAATCCACTTTCCAGAAGACAATCCACTTTCCAGTAGACAATCCAGTTTCCAGAGGACAATCCAGTTTCCAGAGGACAATCCACTTTCCAGAAGACAATCCACTTTCCAGCAGACAATCCAGTCTCCAGAGGACAATCCAGTTTCCAGAGGACAATCCATTTTCCAGAAGACTATCCGCTTTCCAGCAGACAATCCAGTTTCCAGCCTACAGTCCATTTTCGAGCATACAGTCCAGTTTCCAGCTGACAATCCACTTTCCAGAAGACAATCCAGTTTCCAGAAGATAATCCACTTTCCAGAAGACAATCCAGTTTCCAGTCTACAGTCCATTTTCCATCTAGCAATGTTTTCCCGGCGCCTCCAGCAGTAAAGAACAGAGAGGGGCCTGTGAGAGCACGCGAGTGGGTCTGTGAGCGTACTTACTGGGACTGGGAGAGCTGAGTTGGTGGCTCCTAGGAGAGTTAGTTGTTACAGACGAGATAGTGGTGGATCTGGGAGAGAGCAGAGGTGAGTGAGTGAGTGAGTGAATGAGTGAGTTTGGTGTGAGGTAGATTTGATTTATGTGGAGAGGTTGGTGACTATGTATATCACTTGATGTTTTTCTTGGACCTGCTCTTTGACATTTTGTTCCCCCAACAGACTGACTACATCCTCTTCCGAAGAGGATATTATCTACAATCCAAAAGTGGGTACGGACTAAGTTCCATGAATGAATGATGCCTTCACTTGAAGCCGGATGGCTCATGCAGAGTAAATGGGAGTACATAAGAAAGCCAGATAACAGGAGACCTGATGGCTCGTGTCGAAGTAATACCATCCCAGATTCCTACCGTATGCAGATGGCGACAGGACAGTAAAGTAGAAAACTCCTGTCCACTCCACACCTCTCTGTCTCTCTATACACCTCTCTCTCTCTATCTCCCTCGAGCACATCAGCGGGCAGAAAGATAACTAAGAACATCAACATGGACAATTTTCACGGGAAAGTATTATTGGAAAACATATCTTAATCTAAGTACACCCGTTGGATACCCTTGGGTAGGACTGTAGACCCTCTTTTGTAAAGAGAAAGATTGGAATACGTTCGTATCTTATTCTTAAGCAGACTTAATCAAGTGTTACTTTAGATAGAAAGTATTTGTCTTGCAGTATTTTGAAGGTATCTTTATTCCTCGTCTTGGTGATATCTTACGGTAGTTTAATATTCTGAAGAAAAGTTCTTGTTCTTAAGATATCTTTGACTACGTTCGTTTCATGTCTTCCCTTTAACTTCCTACCGAGGAATAGGAGTCTTCTTTGGTCTGAGACAGCCACACTTGAGCAGAGCGCTTACAAGACTTTGGTACAAGCCTAGCTTAGGGAGAAGACGGGATATGCAAAGGAAATGTTAAAGAAACGAGGAGTATGATGCTACATAGACGTATATATTATGTCTCGTTTGTTGCTATGAATGTGTGTGTGTGTGTGTGTGTGTGTGTGTGTGTGTGTGTGTGTGTGAGTGTTGTACAAAACACCATATTCGTGACTTATGGTGACATTATCAAAAAAATTAAGAAAGGCATCACAAACATTATAAGTCTTCACAAACATTATGAGTCTTCACAAACACTGTGAGTCTTCAAACACATGCTTGACCACAAGATTAAAGGCCTAACATTACCCTCCACAGCCGTAAAAGAGCATAATATGATAACGTTAACATTTCACCCCATGTACTTTCCCTTCTACGTAAATATTTACCTTCTCTCCTCATCACAGGGACAGCAGTCAAGGGTCTTCATACTGAGAAACTAGAGGAAAAAAAAAATCTCAAAAGCTAACATTCCACTTCACCAGAAGATGAGCACCTTAGGTGTTCCCTGGCAGGAGAGTAGGGGGCTGTAGCCAGCCCTAGCAAGGGACACCCCTGCAGCCAGCCCTGGCAAAGGACGCCCCTGAAGCCACTCCTGATAGGGAGTCCTGCTAAGTCAGAAGTGGCAGGGGGGGGGCCTGTTGCTAGCCCCAGCAAGGAGAGTGGGATGGAGGCTGTACTTTGCCTTAGAAGAGAGGCCCTGTAGCCATCCATAGCAAGGGGTTCCTAATAGCCAGACCTGGCTGAGTCTCTTTCCAGCCCTGGCAATAGGGCCCTGTTGCCAGCCCTGGCAGAGAGCCCTACTACACCCGTCCACGGCAGGAGGGGGTGTGGGTGGTGGTGGTGGTGGTCCCTGTAGGCAGCCCACCACTCCACAGGGCAGAAAAGGGAAGTAAATCTAGAAGTCTCCCAGACTGACCTCCTCCCCTGTGTATCGAGGGAGGGCGGGGGGCCGCCGGGGGTTGTTCATGCTGCCTGCTATCGCCAGCTGTTGTTGGCTTTTGTTGGTTTACAGTGTCCAAAGCTGAATTCACTGGCTGGGTTGCATGTAGTTTTCACTGGAAGGGTTTTCTTTCGCGTCTTCCTGGTATCTGATGTTCCAGTTTCCGGACGTTTATGACCTTAGATAATGTGATGATTTATGTTATATTCCTTCTTTCCATTTCAAGAGGTCTATTTTTATCATATTTATTCATTGGGCTGACTTTTGTTAAACGATAGTATCATTAATAGTGACTTTTGTTACGTAATATCATTAGCCTAACTTTTATTGATGATAATATCCATAGAACGATTTTTGTTTGCTGAAATATTTGATGGATTTTCCTCTGTTTTTTGATGACCCTTCCACTGACTGACTGTTTCATAGTGAAGACTTCCTAAGACTCAATAATAAGGCAACAATTTAGAACCATAGGTTCTATTTTGGCATAGAATTAAGAAAGACTGGATTCTCAGTTTATACAGCCGACAATATCAGTGCATCGAACGGGAGCAACAAACCATGTACATGTCTTAATGAATTTGTGGTGAAGACTTTAAATGCAATGTTTTGTAAGTATTGGCACAGGGCTACCGCTCTGTCCGTTACAGAGACCAGGTCTCTTTTATTTAGGGAATAGAATTTACTAATCAGCTTTACGTCTCTAACATTCGCGCCGACTTTTCACAGTACAATTTACATAAAACAGGATGGATTCACCTGTAAATCGTATCTGTTATTTATCATTCCTACCTTTATCTCTTGTTCATGATTTACATTTTTTCTTTTTTTGTGACTGGCACACACAGGTTCTTTACCTTATCTATTATCCTTCTCTATTATTTTAGTTATCTTGATTGATAAATAAACTCTTAACAAGCTAAATAGGGAAGATATCGTGAAACGAGTGTTTCACTTACACAGCTAAACCTCTCCAAAACCAATTTCATCTCGCCAAACCTCTCCCAGACCATCTTAATTTGCGTATCCTCTTCAAATCCAAGCTCATCTCTCCAAACCTTTCTAAAGCCAATGTTATCTCTCCAAAATTATCATGATTAATTTTATCTCGCCAAACCTCTGCAAAACCTGTCTTATCTCTCCAAACCACTCTAAAACCAGTCTTATCACGCTAAACCTCTCCAAGAACCAATCTTATCTAGTCAAACCACTCCAAAACCAGACTCATATCGCCAAACGTCTCCAAAACCCAGTCTTATCTCGCTAGACCCCTCCAAAAACCAGTCTTATCTCGCCAAACCACTCCAAAACCCAGTCGTACCTAGCCAAACCTCTCCAAAAACCCAATCTCATCTCGTTAAACCTCTCCAAGACCCAGCTGCATCTGCCCACACGCACACGCAATCATCAGCAAGACCCATGAAACAGTAACTTTCAGATGTGTCTTTGTAACGCGTTTTAATCCATTCTTATCATCTGACACATTTCTCAATCTTTTCTCATATTTTTCCTTTCATTAACTGGTTACTCTCCCTCGCCTGGTCGGTCAGAGTAGCTTTTTTTTTCTACCGTAGAATATGAGAATTTAGGGATGGAATGTTACATCCCTTGACGTCAGTTGTGGTGGATGTCACGATGTCACTGTCCTTTCGTGAGAAGTGATGTCTAGTACGTAACGACTGTTGAGCCACATGGGTCATTACTGCCGGGACGGGAACTTTGTTAATTACTGTGGATTATTACCCAGCAGCTGAGACACACGCTCTCTCTCTCTCTCCCGGGCTGGTGAGAGCTTAGGCACGCTCCCAGGCTGACGATGGCAAACACACACACACACACACACACACACACACGCACACACACACCCTTGGGCTGATGGGGGCTGACACTCTCTCTCTCTCTCTCTCTCTCTCTCTCTCTCTCTCTCTCCCGAGCTGATGATGGCTGACACTTTCCCGAGCTTACGCGGGCTGACACTCTCCCAGGATTACTAGAGCTGACACTCTCCCGAGCTGTCGATGGCTGACACTCTCACGGACAGATGAGCAGGCATAACTGACACTCTTCTGGATAAGGAAGGCTGACGCACTCCTCGGTTGACGAGGCCTCCATGCTGACGCTGCAGAAGATTATTTTCTAAATTATTTTTTCCCTCATTTTCTGGTTTATGTCCACAGGCATTCATCTCATCTTCATTATTTCTTTTGCTTCTCATTCCTTTCATCTTATCTCTATTCTCCTTCCCCCTCTGCCT
>JAYMFT010088003.1:0-14102 GCA_038088735.1 Panulirus argus | reverse complement strand
TGACAACGGCGGTGATCATGTCTGCCTCAAATGATTACGTCAGTGCTCATGGCTGCCAACACTTACGACAGCGATGAGCACGGGGCCACCAATGATGGCGACGGTGGTCATTGCGGCCACCACTGATGACAAGCGTGATCAGGGCTGCCGCCAATGATGACCACGGGGATCATGGCTGCCACCACTGATGAAGACGATGAACTTGCCTGCCGCCAATGATGGCGATAGTGAACATGACTTCCAACATTAATGACGACGGTGATAATGACTGCCACCGCTGATGAAAATTGGATTTATGGCTGCCTCCACTAATGACGGTGATCATGGAGGCCACCGATGATGATGACGGTGACAGTGGCTACCACCACTGATAACAGCGGCGATTATGGCTGCCACCGCTGATGACAACGGTAACTTGGCTCCCACTTGTGAAGAAGACGGTGGTCATGGCTGCCACTGTTGATAAAGACGGTGACTGTGGATGCCACTACTGATGACAACAGTGATCATGTTTGCTTACAATGATTACGACGGTGGTCAATGCGGCAACCACTTATGACAACGATGATCATGGCTGCCACCACTATTGACAACGGTTTTCATGGCTGCCACTACTGACGACAAAGGTGATCATGGCTGCCACCTCTGAAAACGACGGTGGTCATGGCTGCCACCACTAATGACAACGGTGATCATGTCTGTCACCATTAACACCGGCGGTGATCACAGTTGCCACCACTGATGACGACGGTGATCATCGCTGCAACCACTGATGATGGCGGTGTTCATGGCTGCCATCACTGACAACGGCAGTTTTCATGGCTGCCAGTACTGACGACGGCGATGATCATGGGTGCCACCAGTGATGACGACAGTGATCATTGCTTCCACCACTGATGACAACGGTGATTAGGGCTGCTACCACTGATGAAGACGGGGATCATGGTTACCACCAGTGATCAAGACAATGAATAAGGCTGATACCACTGATAACGGCGGTGATTATGGCTGCCACTGCTGATGACAATAGTAATCAGGGATGTCACCACTGAAGACGATGTTGGTTGTGGCTGCCACCACTGATAACGAAGGTGGTTATTGTTGCCACTACAGATGATTACGGCGAACAAGGCTGCCACCACTAATGACAACGGATAACATGACTACCATCATTGAAGACAACGGTATTCATGGCTGCCGCCACTGTAAAGACGGTGAATATGGCTGCAACTACAAAAGACTACGGTGATCATGGTTGCCACCAATAATGAATATAGATAACATGGTTGGAACCACTGACGAAAACGGTGATAATGGCTACTACCATTGAAAAAACGGTGAATATGACTGCCATTACAGGTGAAAACATTGATCATGTTTGCTACCACTGATAACGACGTTAGTCATCCCTACCACCACTGATGAAGACGGTGAAGAATGTTGACAACAATGACACCGACAGTGATCATGGCTTTCACCACTGATGACAACAGTGTTTATGGCTGCCATCACTTATGATGGCGATGTTAACGGCTGTCACTACAGATGACGACGGTGATCCTGGATCCCACTACTGAAACGTCGCTAATCATGACCGTCACCATTGATGACAGCGGTGATCATGGCTGCCACCACTGATGACGACAGTAATCACTGATACCAACACTGAAGAAGGTGGTGATAATGGCTGTCACTATTGATGACGACGGTGATCTTGGCTGTCACCAATGAAGACGGCGGTGATTATCGCTGCCAACACTGATGACCACGGTGGTCATACCTGCCACCACTGATGACAACGGTGATCAATGCTGCCACCAGTGATGACGATGGCGATCATTGCTGCCGACACTGAAGACAACAGTGACCATGGCTGCCACTAATCATGAAGACTGTGATCATGGCTACAACCACTGATGACGACGTTGATAATGGCTGCCACCACTGATGACGACGGTGGTCATGGCTGCCACCACTGACGATAACGGTGATTATATCTTCCACCACTGACAAAGACGGTGAATACCACTGCCATTACTGACGACAACAGCGATTAAGTTTGATAACACTGATGAAGACGTTGGTCATCCCTACCAACACTGATAAAGAGGGTGAAGAGGGTTGACAACGATGACAGAGACAGTCATCATGGCTGCCACCACTGATGACGGTGGTGTTCATGGCTGCTACCACTGATTACGACGGTGATCTTTGATGCCATCATTGATGATAACGGTGGTCATTGCTTCACCACTGATGAAGATAGTGATACTGACGGCCACTGTTGATGACGATGGTGATCTTGGCTGCTACCACTGATGACCACGGTGATCATTGCGGCCATCACTGATGACGACGGTGGTCATGGCTGCCACCAATGACGACGACGGTGATCATGGCTACCACCTCTAATGACAACAGTTATCATGTTTGCTAACACTGATGACGAAGTTGGTCATCGCTACTACCACTTGTGAAGACGGTGAAGAGGGCTGACAACAATGAAAACAAAAGTGATCATGGCTGCCTCCACTGACGATGACAGTGACAAAACCTGCCACCGCTCGCGATGGCGGTGATTATGGCTGCCATCAATGACGACGGCGGTGATCATGGGAGCCACCGCTGATGACAATTGTAACCATGAATGCCACCACTGATAACGACGTTGGTTACGGTTGCCACAACAGATGACTACTGTTAACATGGCTGCCACCAATGACGTCAACGGTGATCATGGCTGCCACTGCTGAAAAGACGTTGATTATGGCTGTCACTACAGATGACTACGAGGATCATGGCTGCCACCACTAATGACAAGGGTTAACATGCTGCAACCAATGACGTCAAAGGTAATCATGGCTGCCACCACTGAAAAGACGGTGAATATGGCTCTCACTAATGATGACCACATTATTTATGTTTCCTGACACTGATGACAAAGTGGTCATCGCTACCACCACTAATGAAGACGGTGAAGAGCGAATGACAACTCTGATACCGACAGTGATCAGGGCTACCACCACTGATGAGGACAGTGTTCATGACTGCCATCATTGACGAGTACGGTGATCATGGTTGCCATTACTGATGACGACGGTGGTCATGCCTGCCACCACTGTTGACAACAGTGATCTTGGCTGCTACCACTGACAACGGCGGTGATTATGGCTGCCATCAATGACGACGGCGGTGATCATGGCTGCCACCACTGGTAACAACGGTGACCATGGCTGTCACCACTGAAAACGACGGTGATCATGGGGTCCACCAATGATGACGATGGTGATCATGGTTGCCACCAATGATGACGATGGTGATCATCGCTGCCACCACTCATGAAAAGAGTGATCATGGCTGCCACCATTGACATCGGCGGGTGCGCATGGATGCCACCACTGATGACGGCGGTGTACATGGCTGCCACCACTGACGACGGCGGTGATTATGGCAGCCATCACTGACGACGGAGGTGATTACTGCTGCCGCCGCTGATGACAATGGTGATCATGGTTGCCGCCACTGAAAACACGGTGAATATGACTGCAACTACAGATGACTACGGTGATCATGGTATCCACCATTAATTTCAACGGTTAAAATGATTGCCACCACTGACGACGGCGGTGATCATGGCTGCCACCACATATGACGAAGATAGTCGTGGCTACCACCAATGATGACATCGGTGGTCATGGCTGTCACCACTGACAACGGCGGCGATCATTTTTGTCACCACCGATGACGACGGTCGTCATCGCTGCCACCACTGATGACAACGGTGATTATGGCTGCCACCACTGAAAACGGCGGTGATCATGGCTGCCACCACTGATGACGGCGGTGTTCATGGCTGCCATCACTGACGACGACTGTGATCACGGGTACCACCAATGATAACGGTGGTGGTCATGGCTGCCACCACTGATTCCGATGTTGATCATGTCTGCCATCAGTGATGACGATGGTGATCATGGGTACCAAAAATGGTAATGGTGGTGATAATGGCTACCACCAGTAATATCAACGTTTGTCATGTTTGTTAACATTGATGAGGACGTTGGTCATCGCTACTACCTCTTATGAAGACGGTGATGAGGGCTGAGAACAATGACAACGAAGTGATTATGCCTACCTCCACTGATGACGACAGTGACGACGCCTGCTACCACTCACGACGGCGGTGATTATGGCTGCCATCACTGACGACGGCGGTGATCATGGCTGCCACAGCTGACGACAACGATGATCTTGGCTGCCACCACTGATAACGACGTTGGTTATGGCTGCCACTACATATGACTACGGTGATCATGGCTGCCACCAATGACGACAAAGGTGATCATGGCTGCCACCACTGAAAAGACGGTGAATATAGCTGCCAATGATGATGACAATATTGATCATGTTTGCTAACACTGATGACGACGTTGGTCATCGCTACCACTACTGATGAAGACGGTGAAGAGGGCTGACAATTGACACCGACACTGAGCATGGGTAACACCACTGATGAAGGCGGTATTCATGGCTGTCACCACAGATGACGACGGTGATCGTGGATCCCAACACTGACAACGTCGATGATCATGGCTTTCACCATTGATGACGGCAGTGATCGTAGCTGCCACCACTGATGATGACGGTGACCATGGCTGACACCAGTCATGAACACGGTGATCTTGGCTGCAACCGCTGATGACGACGGGAACAATGGGTGCCACCAGTGTGAAAATGGTGCTTATGGCTGTCACCACTGATGACGACAGTGTTCATTGCTACCACCATTGAAAAAGGCAGTGATCATGCCTGTAACCACTGAAAACGATAGTGATTATGGTTGCCACCACTGATGACGACGGTGGTCATTACTGCCATGTGACAGGTGACAACGGTGATCATGGCTGCAACCACTGATAACGACGGTGATCATGGTTGCCACCACTGATGACGACGGTGGTCATGGATGTCACCACTGATGACAACGGTGATCATGGCTGCCACCACTGCAAACGGCGGTGATCATGGCTGCCACCACTGATGACGTCGGTGTTCATGGCTGCCACCATTTACGACGACGATGATCATAGGTGCCACTAATGATGACGACGGTGTTCATTGCGGGCAACACTGATGACAAAGGTGATCAGGACTGCCACCACTGATGACGACGGGGATCGTGGTTGCCACCACTGATGAAGACGATGAACATGGCTTCCACCACTGATGAAGATAGTGATCATGGCTTCCTTTCACCACTGACGAAGCGGTGATCATGTTTGCTAACACTGATGACGACGTTGGTCATTGCCACCACCACTGATGAAAACGGTGAAGAGGGCTGACAACAGTGACACCGACAGTGATCATGGTTACGACCACTGATGACGACAGTGTTTATGGCTGCCACCACTGATCAAGACGGTGTTAATGGCTGTCACCACAGATGACGACGGTGATCCTGGATCCCATCACTGAAAACGTCGTTGATCATGGTTGTTGCCATTGATGACAGCGGTGATCATGACTGCCACCACTGGTGACGACAGTAATCACTGATGCGAACACTGATGAAGGTGATGATGATGACTGCCACCAGTGATGGCGGCGGTGATCTTGGCTGTCACCAATGAAGACGCCTGTTATTATTGCTGCCATCACTGATGACCATGGTGTTCATACCTGCCACCACTGATGACGACGGCGATAAATGCTGCCACCACTGATGACGACGGTAATCATTGCTGCCAACACTGAAGACAACGGTGACCATAGCTGCCACCAATCATGAAGACTGTGATCATGGCTGCAGCCACTGATGACGACGTTGATAATGGCCGCCACAAGTGATGAAAATGGTGTTTATAGCTGCCACCATTAATGACGACCTTGTTCATCGCTACCACACTGACAACGGCGGTGATCATGGCTGCAACCACTGATAACGAAAGAGATCATGGTTGCCACCACTGATGACGACTGTGGTCATGGCTGCCACCACTGTTGACAACGATGATTATGGCTCCCACCTGTGACAACGGCGATGATCATGTCTGCAACTACAGATGATAGCGGCGTTCACGGCTAGAAACACTGATGACGACGGTGATCATGGTTGTCACCAATGATAACGGCGGTGGTCATGGCTACCACTCCTAATGACAATGGTGATCATGGCTGCCACCACTGACAACGGTGGTAATCATGGCTGTCACCACTGAAAACGATGGTAATCATGGTTGCCACCACTGACAACGGCGGTGCTCATGGATACCACCACTGATGATGGCGGTTTACATGGCTGCCACCACTGACGACGGCAATGATTATGGCTACCATCACTGACCAAGGCGGTGATTACTGCTGCCACCGCTAATGTCAGCGGTGATCATGGTTGCCACCACTGATAACGAGTGTGGCTATGGCTGTAACTACAGATGACGATGGTCATCATGGCTGCCACTACTAATGACAACGGTGAACATGGCTGTCACCACTGACGACAACAGTGATCATGGTTGCCACCACTGAAAAGACGGTGAATATAGCTGCAACTACAGATGACTACGGTGATCATTGTTGCAACTACTAATGACCGGCTAACATGGCTTCCACCACTGACGACGGCGGTAATCATGGCTGCCACCATTTATAACGACGGTGGTCATGGCTACCACCACTGAAGACATCTCTGATCATGGCTGTCACCACTGAAAACGGTGGTTATCATTTTTAGCATCACTGATGGCTTCGGTGGTCATCGCTGCAAGCACTGATGACAACAATGGTCATGGCTACAATCACTGACAACGACGGTGATCGTGGCTGCCAACACTGATGACGTCGGTGTACATGGCTGCCACCATTGACGACGGCGATGATCATAGGTGCCACTTATGATGACGACGATGGTCATTGCGGCCACCGCTGATGACAACGGTGATCAGGACTGCCACCACTGATGATGACGGGGATCGTGGTTGCCACTACTGATGAAGATGATGGATATGACTTCCGCCACTAATGAGGACAGTGATCCTGGCCTCCACTAATGATGAAGACAGTGATCATGTTTGCTAACACTTATGACGACGTTGGTCATCGCCAACACCACTGATGAAGACGGTGAAGAGGGCTGATAACAAGTGCACTGGCCTGTGACCTTGGCTTCCACCACTGATGACGACAGTGTTTATGGCTACCACCACTGATGATGGCGGTGTTCATGGCTGTCACCACAGATGACGACGGTGATCCTGGATCCCACCACTGACAACGTCGCTGATGAAGGTTGTCACCATTGATGACAGTGGTGATTATTACTGCCACCTCTGATGACGAAAGTAATCATTTCTTCCAACACTGATGAAGGTGGTGATAATGGCTGCCACCAGTGATGACGACGGTGATCTTGGCTGCCACCAGTGATAACGGCTGTGATTATTGCTGCCATCACTGATGATAATGGGGGTCATCCCTGCTACCACTGATTACGACGGTTATCACTGCTGCCAACATTGATGACAACGGTGATCAGGGCTGCCACTCCAAATGTCAACGGTGATCATAGCTACCACCAATGACAAAGGTGGTGACAATGGCTGCCACCACTGACGACGGCGTTGATCATGACTGCTACCGCTAATGACGACGGTGATCAGAACTGCTACCACTGATGAAAACGGGGTTTATGGCTGCCACCACCAATGACAACGGTGATCATGGCTCCCACCACTGATGATGACGGCGACCCTTGCTGCCACCACTGAAAACGGCGGTGATCATGGCTCCCACCGTTGATTACAGTGGTGATCTTGGCTGCAGACTGAAGACGACGGTGGTTATGGCTGCCACTACTGACAAAGACGATGAATATGGATGCCACTATTGATAACAACACTGAACATGGTTGCTTACACTGATGAAGACGGTGGTGATTGCGGCCACCACTGATGACAACGGTGATCATGGCTGCCAATCACTAATGACAACAGTGATCATGGCTTCCACCACTGAGAAAGACGGTGGATATTGTTGCCACTGCAGATGACAACAGCGATCAAGTTTGATAACACGATGCTGGTCATCCCTTCCACCACTGATGAAGAGGGTGAAGAAGGTTGACAGCATTGACAACGACAGTCATCATGGCTGCCACCACTGATGCCGGTGGTGTTCATGGCTGCTACCCCTGATTACGACGATAATCATTGCTGCCATCACTGATGATAACGGTGGTCATTGCTGGCACCACTAATGAAGATAGTGATACTGACGGCCACCACTGATGACGATGGTGATCTTGGCTGCTTCCACTGATGACGACGGAAATCGTTGATGTCATCACTGATAACGACTGTGGTCATAGCTGCCGCCGCTGATTACAACGGTGATCATTGCTGCCACCATTGACGACAACGGTGATCATGGCTACCACTTCTAATGACAACGGTTATCATGTTTGCTAACACTCATGACGACGTTGGTCATCACTACTACCACTTATGAAGACGCTGAAGAGGGCTAATAACAATGAAAACGAAAGTGATCATGGCTGCCTCCGCTGATGACGACGGTGACCAAGCCTGCCACCACTCACGATGGCGGTGATTATGGCTGCCATCACTGACGACGGCGGTGATCTTGGGAGCCAACGCTGATGACAACGGTGATGATGGCTGCCACCACTGATAACGACGTTGGTTATGGTTGCCACTACAGATGACTACGTTGATTACAGCTGCCACCACTAATGACAAAGGTTAACATGGCTGTCACCAATGACGACAATGGTGATTATGGCTGCCACCAATGAAAAGACGGTGAATATGGCAGCCACTAATGATGACAACACTGTTTATGTTTCCTAAAACTGATGGTGAAGTTGGTCATCGCTACCACCACTGACGAAGACGGTGAAGAGGGAATGACAACTTTGACACCGACAGTGATCAGGGCTACCACCACTGATGAGGACAGTGTTCATGACTGCCACCTTTGATGAAGGCGGCGTTCATGATGACGACAGTAATCATTGTTGCCAACACTGATGAAGGTGGAGGTAATGGCTGCAACCAATGATGACGACGGTGATCCTGGCTCTCACCAATGATGACGACGGTGGTTGTCGCTACCATCACTGACGAAAAGAGTGATTATGGCTGCCACCAATGACAACGGCGGTGATCATAGCAGCAACCACTGATGACGGCAGTGTTCATGGCTGCCACCACTGACGACTACGATGATCATGGATGCCACCATTGATGACGACGTTGGTCATTGCGGCCACTACTGATGACAACGGTGATCAGGGCTGCCACCAGTGATACATGGCTGTCACCACTAATGAAGACGATGAATATGGCTGCCGCTACTGATGACGATAGTGATAATAGCTTCCACCACTAATGACGACGGTGATCATGACTGCCACCACTGATGAAAACGAGATTTATAGCTGTCTCTTTTAATATCGATGGTGATCATGGCTGCCACCATTGATGATGGCGGTGACCTTGGCTGCCACCACTGATACAACAGTGATCATGACTGCCACCGCTGATAAAAACAGTGATTATGGCTGCCACCTCTCAAGACGACGGTGATTATGGCTGCCACTTTTGATAATGACAGTGAATATGGATGCCACTGCCGATGACAACAGTGATCATGTTTGCTTACACTGATGACGACGGTGGTCATTGCGGCCACCACTGATGACAACGGTGATCATGGCTACCACCACTGATGAAACCGGGATTTTTGGCTGCCACCAATGACGACAACGGTGATCGTGGCTGCTTCCACTGAAAAGACTGTGAATATAGCTGCCAATACAGATATCTACGGTGATCATGGTTGCCACCACTAATGATAACGGTTAATATGGCTGCCACCACTGACGAAGACGGTGAATATGGCTGCCACTACTGATGACAACAGTGATTATATTTTCTAACACTGATGACGACGTTGGTCATCTCTACCACCACTTATGAAGACGGTGAAGAGGGCTTATATCTTTGACGAAAACAGTGATCATGGCTGCCTCCACTGATAACGAGAGTGCCCATGGCTGTTACCACTGAAAACGGCGGTGATCATTGCTGCCACCACTGATGACGGCAGTGTTCATGGCTGCCACCAATGATAACGATGGTGATCATGGCTGACACCACCCACAAAGGAAGTACTCATGGTTGCCACCACAGATGAAAACGGTCATAGTTTCTGCCACCAATGATGAAGGTAGTGATACTGACGGCCACCATTGATGACGACGGTGATCCTGGCCGCCACCACTGATAACGACGTTGGTCATGGCTGCCACCACTGATTACGACGTTGATCATTGCTTCCATCAATAATGACAATGGTGATCATGGCTACCACCACTAATGACAACGTTGGTCATGTTTGCTAACACTGATGACGTCGATGGTCATCGTTACCACTACTGATGAAGACGGTGAAGAGGGCTGACAACATTGATATCTATAGTGAGCATGGCTACCACCACTGATGAAGTCAGTGTTCATGGCTGCCACCACTGATGAAGGCGGTGTTCATGGCTGTCACCACAGATGACGACGGTGATCGTGGATCCCACCACTGACAACGTCAGTGATCATGGCTATCACCATTGATGACCGCGGTGATCATGGCTGCCACCACTGATGATGACGGTGTCCATGGCTGACACCAATCATGAACACGATGGTCTTGGCTGCAACCACTGATGACGACGGGAACAATGGGTGCCACCAGTGTGAAAATGGTGTTTATGGCTGTCACCACTGATGACGACAGTGTTCATTGCTACTACCACTGACAACGGCAGTGATCATGCCTGCAACCACCAATAACGATAGTGATCATGGTTGCCACCACTGATGACGACGGTGATCATTGCTGCCACCACTGAAAACGGCGGTGATCAAGGCTGCCATCATTGATGACGGCAGTTTTCATGGCTGCCATCACTGACGACGACTGTGATCATGGGTACCACCAATGATAACGGTGGTGATCATGGCTGCCACCACTGATTCCGACGTTGATCATGTCTGCCATCAATGATGACGATGGTGATCATGGGTACCACCAATGATAACGGCGGTGGTCATGGCTACCACCACTAATGACAACGTTGGTCATCGCTACTACCTCTTATGAAGACGGTGATGAGGGCTGAGAACAATGACAACGAAAGTGATCATGGCTACCTCCACTGATGACGACAGTGACGACGCCTGCTACCGCTCACGACGGCGGTGATTATGGCTGCCATCACTGACGACGGCGGTGATCATGGCTGCCATCGCTGACGACAGCGGTGATCTTAGCTGCCACCACTGATAACGACGTTGGTTATGGCTGCCACCACAGATGACTACGGTGATCATGGCTGCCACCACTAATGACAACGGTTGACATGGCTGCCACCACTGACTACAACGGTGATCAAGGCTGCCACCACTGATAACGACGTTGGTTATGGCTGATACTACAGATGACTACGGTGATCATGGCTTCCACCACTAATGACAACGCTTAACATGGCTGCCACCACTGACGACAACGGTGATCATTGTTGCCACCACTGATTAAGACGGTAAATATGGCTGACAACAGTGACAACGACAATGATCATGGCTTCTACCGATGATGGCGAGCGTTTTCATGTATGCTACCACTGACTATGGCGGTGATCATGGCTGCCACCACTAATGATGGTGGTGTTCAAGGCTGCCACCACTGATTAAGTCGGTGACCATTGCTGCCACCAATGAGAAAGGAAGTGATCATGGCTGCCACCACTGATGAAGACGGTGATCATTGCTGCCACCACTGACGAAGGTAGTGATACTGACGGTCACCAATGATTACGACGGTGATCTTGGCTGCCACCACTGATTACTACGGTTGATCATTGCTGCCATCACTGACGACGACGGTGGTCATGGCTGCCACCATTGACGACGACGGTGATCATGGCTACCACCACTAATGACAACGGTTATCATAACTACTAACGCTGATGACGACATTGGTCATCTCTACTACCACTTAGTAAGACGGTGAAGAGGGCTTACAACAATGACAATGAAAGTGATCATGGGTGCCATCAATGATAACGGCGGTGGTCATGGCTGCCACTTCTAATGACAACGGTGTTCATGGCTGCCACCACTGACAACGGTGGTGATTATGGCTGCCACAAATGGCGACGGCGGTGATAATGGCTGCCACCACTGATGACGATGGTGGTCATTGCTGCTACCACTGATGACAACGGTTATCATGGCTATCATTACTGATAACGACGTTGGTTACTGGTGTCACAATAGATTACTACGGTGATCATGGCTGCCACAACTAACGAAAACAGTTAACATGGCTGCCACCACTGACGACAATGGTGATCATGGCTGCCATCACTGAAAAGATGTTGAATGTGGCTGTAACTACAGATGACTACGGTGATCATAGCTGCCACCACTAATGATAACTGTTAAAATGGCTGCTACCACAAACTACATCGTTGATAATGGCTGCCACCACCGAAAAGACGGTGAATATGGCTGCTACTACTGATGACAACATTGATCATATTTGCTAACACTGATGAAGTTGGTCATCCCTACCACCACTGATGAAGACGGTGAAGAAGGCTGACAACAATGACTTCGACAGTGATCATGGCTACCACCACTGATGACGACAGTGTTTTTTGCTGCCACCACTGATGAAGGAAGTTTTCATGGCAGTCACCACTACGGTGATCGTGGATCCCACCAATGACAACTTCGGTGATCATGGCTGTCACCATTGATGACGACAGTAACCATTGCTGCCAACACTGATGAAGGTGGTGATAATGGCTTCCACCAGTGATGACGACGGTGATCTTAGCTAACACCAGTGATGACGACGGTGGTTACTGCGGTCATCACTGATGACAACGGTGACCAAGGCTGCCACCAATCATGAAGACGGTGATCATGGCTGCAACCACTGATAACGACAACAGTTTTGAAAACTGTGTTTATGGTAGCCACCACTGATGACAAGAGTGTTCATTGCTACCACCACTGAAAACGGCGGTGATCATAGCTGCAACCACTGATAACGACGTTGATCATGGTTGCCACCGCTGATGACGACGGTAGTCATGGCTGCTATCACTGACGACGACGGTGATCATGGTTGCCACCAATGAAAAACGGAGGTGGTCATGGCTGCCACTGTTAATGACAACGGCGATCATGGTTGCCATCATTGACAACGGAGGTAAATATTGCTGTCACCAATGACGACGGCGGTGATCATGACTGCCACCACTGATGATGACGGTGACCATGGCAGACACCAATCATGAACACGGTGATCATGGCTGCAACCACTGATGACGACGGGGATAATGGGTGCCACCAGTGATGAAAACGGTGTTTATGGCTGTCCCCTCTGATGACGACAGTGTTTATTGCTACCACCATTGACAACGGCGGTGATCATGGCTGCAACCACTGATAACGACGATGATCATGGTTGCCACCACTGATGACGAAGGTGGTCAAGGCTGCCAACACTAATGACAACGGTGTTCATGGCTACCATCACTAACGACGATGGCGATCATGCTTGCCACTAATGAAAATAGGTGGTCATAGCTGTTACTCCTAATGACAACGGTGATCATGGCTGCCATCATTGACAACGGTGGTGATTATTGCTGCAACCATTAACGACGGCGGTGATCATGGTTGCCACCACTGATGACAACAATGATCATGACTGCCACCATTGACAACGGCAACGATCATGGATGCCACCGCTGATGACGGCGGTGTTCATGGTTGCCACCACTGACGACGGCGGTGATCATATTTTTTTCTTTTTTTTTTTTATCTTGAAGGCTCTAGTCACGGACAAAAGTTCATATCAAGGCCGGGCCCTAATTGAAATATAGACAGATTTGAGAAAGGGGGAAAAACAGATGTGGAAAGTATTTACAGATTTTTGAAATGAGCCAGGTCATAGTTATTGGGAAAGACGTGAGAAGGTAGAGAGTTCCAGAGCTTCGACGTGTAGGGAAA
>JAYMFT010087994.1:0-14102 GCA_038088735.1 Panulirus argus | reverse complement strand
ATATATATATATATATATATATATATATATATATATATATATATATATATATATTTTTTTTTTTTTTTATAGGCTAACGTAACGTAGCTAAAAGTTTGCTATGACTCGAAATGAAATTCCACAGTAATACTGCGTTTTCGGCTCTAACTTTTGAACTCAAAGCTTGACATTTTCCCACTGGTTACGGTGCGTTATGGCCTCAAAATATGATTCTGTTCCTCTCTCTCTTACAATTCTTTTATCAAGGTGTTTCTCTTCAGAAACTCTTTTTGAAGAGCAACCGTCTAGAATGGAGGGAACTGGCCAACTTATAAGAATTCTTAGGACCCCGACAACATTTCTCACAGTTTTTAGAGTGTACATTAATATCCTCTGACAGCTTATCTTTTTTTTTTATAGTTCACTTGTCTGCCATTTAACTTACTGAGTACGAAGGTACGATCCTTATTCACGGCGGTATGACCCTTGAGCACAACGGTAATGCCCTTGAGTATGATGGAGTGGCCTTTTGACTGGGCCTAAGCGTAAAGATTAGGTCGAAAGCTAAACTCTCATACACATGGGGGGTTGTACTGTCATGGTTCAAGGGGATGAGCCTCTCTCCTGGCTTCATTGGAGCTTTAAATTACTTACCATTGAACGCTTCCTACATGAGGAATCATACCCCACGGATTAAGATATAAAGAGAATTCACTGCCCTCTGAATAAGAAAAGCTGAAGACTCCATCAGGGAAGAGTTCAGGGTCTTTGTGATGAGCCGTATATGAGACTTCAGTAGCTGCAAAGCCCTTGAGATACACCTGGCTTTTATTAACTCCCGTTTCCCCACCGCCAGCAGTATCTGTGGTCCGGACAGGGTATTGCTCCCTCCTTAGCACACCTCCACTCAGCGTCCAATTCCTTAACGTCATCCGTATATACAAGGGCATTACTTGTACTGTAGTACACTATCTCTTCTCAGAGATACTTCTAGCGTTACCTAAAGATTTTAATGTACAAAAAGCTCATTAGTTATTTCTCTGATGAAAGTTTACTATACTTCAGTAGTACTTTAATGCATGGTCAGCACAAAGCCATAAATTACGTTTTATCAGATGGGACCTTGACAAAGCTTTGTCATTCAAGAGAATATAGAGGATGAAGGCGCTTTACTGTGAACCTGACGCTCCGGTTCCAGGGTTCTGAGTGCCCGTGGGATGTGGGTTCACCAGGCATGGGCTCGAGTTGCTTGGAAGTCTACGAAACTTAAGAGATATGGGTTTGAGGCCTTCCATGACACGCTTATGTTGGTATACTTGTAAAGCCCAAAGTGGCACACGCTTATCTCAGTCCACGGCGTACTTTCAGAGCACACAATAGCATATAATCCAAGACCATCACTTAATTTCAGCCCTCAGTGATACGCGTCAACATCTAGGTCATTGAGTACTTTCAAGGCCAACTAATGCACACACATTTCTTACTTAAGGTTTTAGATATCAATAAATTTGCCGTGATCAAGAAAATAATACACAAATGAATACTTGAAAATATACCTTAAAAAGGAAATGCCACATAACTTTTCAGTTCGTCACTTTAATAACGTAAAAGATACATTGCCAAAATTATCCTCCACTACAGTTATCCACCGTTTTTATTTGAGGTCGAATCTCTCACCGCAAGTGCACTGGATGTGCTTGGAAAGGTGGCTCTCCTCTCGCAGTAATGGGTACAAGCAGCGGGAAAACGTCTTATTAAGATTCAAGAGCCGAGTGTCAAACATTGTATATTGCTGGCACGTCGCGCCAGCCCACCAATCACCACGCAGTGTTCCCAGCCCAGCCATTTGTATCATATTTGCGTGTTTTCTAGGTGTATGGTACGCTTACCTCTGGAGACCATTTGGAAATGTTTCGTTAATCTACGGTCCTTGTCTACTTTTAAAAGAAATTGTGTGATAAACTGCGAAAAAAATGAAATGTACATATAAAGGAGTAACGCCAACTGTGTGATGTCAACGCGGAAATAACAGTACCTATTAAAATCGTATTATCCTCGCCAACCTGTGGGATTCTGGGATGTATTTGAGTAAGGATAACAAGATGGTGCAGCAGAGGGAAACATGCGTCAGCCACGGGAATAGATATTGACGAAATGAGCATTAAACTCCTCGAGTAAGTCAGCCGGTCAGCAAGGCTAGGGCGGTTGCACTAGGGTGTTCCCGGTGTCCGCCGTGTGAATGTGTGTGTACGTGTGTGTGTGTGTGTGTGTGGCGTTGGTGTGCCGGGCTGTCGGTCTGGTCCCCCCATGGCCAGGGTCAGTCCCTACCTGGTGCCCGTCTGTGGTCGTGGTGGCGCTGGTGGTGGAGGTGGTGGCGGCGGTGTACGTGTGTCTCAAGACACGAGTGTACTACCTTTAGTGGGGAGCTTTTTGATGTGTTGGAGTGCCCCAGATATCTCGGAGATGATCGCCGAGCTGTGCTGTCTTATCTTGGAATACCAGTGTTAATCAGCTGGGAAGAGGAACGCACCATTTATCTCAGTGACCTCATTGGTGACGCTCCTTGTAGCTGTTGTCTGTCCAGTGTTAACGTTGGTTCTTGCGCTGAAAAGCGTACGTCTATTTATTGTTTTGAAATAGTGATTAGTGAGGCGAAATGCTTTAATATTCGTGTTAAATGTGATTTTTCGACTGATGAGTGTACGAAAACGAGGTAAGCTCAGTGAATTATACGATTATTTTTTTCTTGTTCCCAGGGAACACATCGTATTGAGAAACACGAAGAGAGAAGATGAGAAACATATTAGATAAAGTATGGCTGCTACACTGTACCGTCTTAGATGACGCGACTACGCAATTTTATGGGATAAGTTGACCCAAGCCAGCAAAATTGTTTTTACTTTGTCTTATTAAGTTATGATGCATCGAGAAAAGCTTTAAGATGAGTTGGATCTTTATGTAATGATATTAAGTTTGGATTGGTTAGATATAATGAGCTAGAGTTTCCTTGGTTTCGGAAAGTTTAAAGATAGGATCAATCTGGTCTACTGGGCAGCTGACACCCGTGCGTCTCCACTGTAAATAGAACTGGCTTGATGTGCCAATGGGGGCGAAATTTTGGCAGGGTGTGTGTGTGTGTGGCGGTGTCATAAAACGCTCTTAGAACTGCATATGCCATGCATGTCGTATAACTTGGCTTTGCAGCCTAGTGTCTTTGGACAGTATATAGTGGAATATGTGTATGAGACGGGAGTCTGGTGCTGGGCGAATTTTATTGTGCTCATTTTGCATACCAGAAGGAAAACGATGACGTTACACCGTGCAGCTGTGTATTCAAATCCAATTAATTATTCTTGGTTACATTATCATAATGCAGTGTTGTAAGCTCACACCACTTGGCTTCGTGTTATTGTTGCTAAAGGATGATACCACTCTCGTTACTGGTTCTCCTGTATTACCTAAAAAACTTTTAAGTATTTCTCTGGAAGTACGTCACTTGTGTTACCATAAACTGCAACAAGCGACAAGGGTTTAGTTGGTTTAACATACTGAACTTCTTCATGTAGTTCTGTGCTCCAGTACCAGCATAGTACACCCACCAAGTAGCGAGTGGCGTAGCCGGTCAGCACCAGGCTTATTGCGTTCTCATTCAATCAGAATTCTCTGCAGGCTTGGCAGTGTCAGCGCCCATTTAGAAGATGGTGCGCGGCTTCGCGCATAGGGAGGATCAAATCGTGGCGGAGTTTAGGTAACTATCATGCCACTGGAGAAACCGCAGAGAAGTATAGCTTGGAAAGACAACAGTTCCATGGCATAACATCCAAATATTGCCTCCGAAAGTTGAGCATCGATACCTTGCATATAGAAAAACTGTAGAGTGAAATGCTAAGGGCAGTCATTGAAGTCTTTGACGGTAAAAGTGTACTGAATTCTTGCCGTTTCAAAAACACCGAGAGCGTATAGAGATCGTCTTGCCGTAATGGCTGGCGACATTTGGAATTGAGTATAACTGTTGCTGGCAGCTAGTGGTGAAGAGCTGGCGTATATGTTTCCTTACTTAAACTACTGACGAACGATTCAGTGTTAGTAAACTGATGCAGCGTCTTGTTTGTTATGTTTGGTTTTCTTGGTTAAACCAGTATATCGTTACCCTGATTGATATTTCGCAAAAAACATGGGGAGTTACTCTGAATACCTTCTCTCCTGTAAACCAGGTAGCACAAGGCCTTGGAACATTACAGATCACGTTGTGTAACCTGATATGGGAGCGAGAGCGGCGAGCACCTTGTAGCGGGCTTCATCACGGAGCCGAGTCCTCCGTATCAGCTGACTCCTCCACCTCCTCCTCCTCCTATCAGCTGACTTTTCCACCAGCGTTCGTATCAGTTGACTCCACACACACACTTCGCATATCAGGTGATCTCTTCCCTACTACCAAGATGAATGCACCTTCGCTGCTCCTTTCATCCGAGGCTTAGTAGAATAGCTCTGTCTCTTGACTACCTGATTCCGTCATCATTATTGACTGACCCCAGCAAAAAGTTGGCCTTTCCAATAGCACTTCTATTAGCTGACCCCCTCTTTCAGCACCACTGTCAACTGATTCGTCCTCCTTTCATTTGTTTATTTTTTTCTGATTAACCTCACGTAAGTTTCTTAGGCGGCCATTTAGTTCATTAACTACCTTACATTTTTAGTTAAACATCCGTAAGTTACTATTAAATATCCTAGCTATATATAATCACGTGCATCGTAAGCTATGTTTTATTCAGTTAAAGTAATTATCAGTTAAGTTTTTATAACCATTCTATACATACAAAATCGAGCAAACGTGTGAAGACATAATCAACTCTAGTAACTGAACCAAAGTTAGGTTGGATGGACACATCATTGTGAGTATTGCATATAAACAGGGCCGGCCCTAACCCTCTAGGAGCCCTAAGCTGAGTCTTTTAGGGGCCCCTACACCACAGAACCCCCCCCCCATTAGACCGTGAGGTGTAGAGGGGCTCCGGGGCATGTCCCCGGAAAAATGTGAAACTTTAGGGTTTCTGGGACAGTATTTCCTGCTTTCCGAAGCCTGCCATACCACGGTCGAGACTGGGAGGCCCCCTTTAGCGGTCGTGGCCCTACGCTCTGAGCGTATAGAGCGTACAGGAAGTGATGGTCCAGTATATGAAGTCGCCATTGGAGAATCGAACCTTCCAGTTGTAGCTCTCATGCTGTTAATACTTGAGGCTTTTCTCACAATATTCCAAACATGCTAACGATAAACATGTTAATCACTCTAGTAGAAATATTGTGTAGGAACGTTGACTAATTTCGCCCACACCCATACGAGAGTATTTTAAAGATTTATGCAACCCGTTGGTTCATTTAGGTTAGGTATGTGAATATATCATAACAAAACAGTTGGACCTGAAGTGAGCTGGCCCAAGCGCACTCACCTCTCTTGTCTGAGTGTGACTCATGCCTGTGATACACCCAAGGACGGAAGGACTAGGTTACACCTAGGTACGGAAGGGTCAGACTACACCCAGGGACGGAGGGACCGTGGGTGCAACCAAGGACGTAGGGGCTAGCCTGTACCACGGGCCGGAGGGGCTAGGCTGTATTCAGAGACGAAGAGGTTATACTACGCACAGAAACGCGGGGGCTAAGTTGCACCGAGGGACGCACGGGCTTGGCTGCGCCCAACACACGGTGCACCTAGGGTTGAGGGGTGCAAAGTTGTACCCAGGGACAGAGAGAGGTTTTACGCTCGCATATGCTGTAACTAGGTATGGGGCACTAGGCTGTACCCAAGGTCGGTAGGGACTGTGCTGTACCCAGAGGCGGAGGAGCAAAGTTGTACCTAGGCACAAGTAAGCTGGGCTGTACCGAAGGATGGAGGGGCTTGGCTGTTACCAAAAGGAGCCTAGGTTGTAGTCAGGGATGAAAGGGCTAGTCTGCACCTGGAGATGGAGAGGCTAGGCTGCACCCAGGGACGGAAAGGCTAGGTTGCATATGCGAGGGAGGCGGTCGAGTACAACCCACTTGATAAACATAATCCTTTTCCCGAAGGATTATAAGTACATAGTTTCGAATGCTGACTTAAACCTACTTTCTGAAGCATGTTTAATGTCAACACATACAGAATTGAAACGAACCAATGGTAGCCAAATCTTTAGAGCATGTAGGCAGTTGTATTAGCATATCTTGCTTATACACAATGACAACGCATTTGTGTCTACATCAATCATGGCCCGGAATTCGTGCTGCAGTACGCCACGAACGAAGAGTGACTGCACCGAGACTGATTGCTGTTTTTTTTTGTGTCGTAAGCTCACTCAACGAGAGTCTGAATAGATGTGATGTAGTCGGACAATGGCTCTCCTCATTTGTACTCCTAATCTTCATAGGTAGATTTGATGTTGGAAGATATAATGACAAAGGAAATGCTGACATTTAAGAGAAGAAAAGTGGACACAATGTTCTCTTATTCCATAAACGTAGTATGATAAGACAGAGTATGGTTAAGGTCTAGCACAGGCGGTGCGTCTGAGTCACCTAGTATGATGAGACTAAAGAATACTTTGTAGTTTGTACAGACATCTTCTTTTCTCATAAAACGAAGGCGTTCGTAGTCAAATAGTAGACTTTACATCCACGTCAGTCAGTTGTACGTATACACAAATACTTAAACAAATTGTGGACAAACAAACAACAACGCAGTATACACACACAAGCCTAAATAGCGCACAACATACATCACCAGGAACGAAGATTAGCGATGCAAATTCAAAATATCAGACGTATGTATTTAGGAACGTACACGTTGGACATGTTTCCCATGCAAGTAATGAACAAGAATGCCAGTAAACACAGAGCACACACACACACACACACACACACACACACACACACACAAACACATACTCGCCCTGCTTCGTGGGTGAGTTAAACCGGTCCTCCCAGAGGTGGGCCTGCAGTGTTGCTCATCTTAGCCCCGCCCCACCCAGGCCCTCTCACCCTGTTCTACCTCTCACCAGCCCACTTCCCTTCTCTACCTCCACTCGCCCACCTCTCTGCTCTACCTCCGCCAGCACCATTTCTAGCAGCCCATACGTATTACCTTTGTCTTCTTCCTTCACTAACACCCCAGCTCTTCCTCCACCAGCCCACCTTGCTCCTCTTACACCGTCCCTGACCCACCCATCTACTCAGCCCACCTCCTGCCACACCGACGGTTGAACACTTCACCCGAGGTTAGCACATTCAGGGCTGACATTTTAAGTGTCAGCCAACCTCAGGGTGGTGGGGAGGGTTTTTAATGCGATCATCCCCACCACACGCAAACTTGACTCACCCTCATTTATAAGAGAATATAATAAGGACAATTTTTTCTATATGAGATCTTGCTGGCTGTTTTAGAAATGTTTCCCTGAACGTTAGAAATCAGTGATCTTTTTGAGCTAACATGTCTGCAGCAAAGAAAATCAAATTTTTCCGGTAAAGTACGAATAAAATTTTCCTCGACAATTGAAGAACTGAAAATATGGATTTTTCATCTCTAAACCTTCAATTACAGGATTTTTTTTTTCTTAATAAAACTTACGATGGGAAGAATTCTTAATGGTTGAGGTCGAATTGCACTCAACACATTTATAAGAGGAATTAAGTAGGAGCTCGTCAGCACCAGGCAGACATTAACCTGATTTGCATGAGTACGAAAATATTTAGAAATCTTAAGTCAGCCTTTTCCTCTTAAGATTATGAAAATCCGTACGGAATGAATATAATGAGTACATATATTTCGCTTCATTAAGATGGTGTTAGGGGTACATGAAAGAAACACAAAAGATTTTAATTTCATTTTCGGATATTCCATATTTTTAACTTGCACAAAGGGCGAGGTGGCCTGAGAGTGGCAGTTGTGTTCTCATTGCTAAGATTTAGAGAGAGAGAGAGAGAGAGAGAGAGGGGGGGTCCATAAGCTCGATGCAGAGAAATTTTACCTTTTCATAATTTCAGTTGAACGTGAAAAGGAACAAGACTGTTTCAGTACAAATATCGTGGACATTCCGCTTCAGATCTGCATCCTTTCATGATCCTTATTGGTTTAAGAAGCTCATTGAATTATCTGAATAACCATCATAAACTATGTAATGTATTTCCGAATTTTTAAAGTTCGTACAAACAAAGCTAACTTGTCGTAAATGAGACGATATTAGGTTTGTTATAAAATGAAAAAAAATATTTATGGTTTTGAGGAAGCGAGGCGAGTTAGATGAAACTGAAACTGAGTTATTGATAGGCTAAAAGTTTAAAGACAAATAATGTTTAATCATTAAAAACTTTAGTGCAAGTAACATACAACCTAGCATGTAAAACTGTAAGAGAGGCGAGACACAACTTTGCAGATGGAAACTCCAAACTGAGAAAGATAAAACGCGACATAACCGAGAAGTTAAAAGTTTATAACCGAGTTTGAGATGCAGCTTAGCAATTAAAGCTGCCAAGGCATGCTCAAACCACCCAGCCGTCAGAGGCTGGAAGTCGGAAGGGACATGCAGTCTGTATAGAAAGTGCAGCACCTCTCTTTGCTAATCTTCCCAGTAGGAATGCGTCCAATCTGACCGAGAATGCGACCACATTAGGCTGCTGCGTTTGCTGGTGTTTTTGATAGTTGCAGGAATCTATACTTTTTCCCCGTGTCCTGCCATGAGTAAGCAATGTAGGTTTGAAATTGTCCGTCCATCTGTTGCATTGTGGTTCTGAATCTTTTTAAACGTATGCATTTAAGGTGTATCTGATGGATAACATTTTTTAAAGGTTATACAGTAAAAGTTGTATCTTTAATGTCATATTTTGGTACCTTCATACTTTTATCCTTTTCCTTCCTCTCCTCAATCACAGCCACACTTTACTCATCGCACCACCGTCTCATTTTCTGTGCCACACCATCTGTGTATCGTGCTTGCCCCCCGTTGTATTTATCATTCGCTTTATCTCCCCAGCTGTTTCCTTTCTTCTCTTTCGTATTTTATCTTCTTGCTTTCCACCCCCCACTCTTCTCCTCCTACCTTTTTTGGTTTCTTGTGTCATTCATATCCTGAATTACCCTCTTCACTCACTCTTGTCCGTTTCTTCCTCTTTGCCCATCTCTTTCTTCTCCCTCTCCCCTTGTTCTTGTTTTCCCCTTCGTCATCAGCAGTTGCTCCCCCGCTTCCTCAGCCCCTTCCTTCCATTCCCACATCGCCGAAATATTTATGCTCACCACGCCAGCGCCAGATAATATTTCAGGTTCTCCCCGCGTTCGTATGTCTGTTCGCCCGTCACTTTGTGCCTGCACATCTTTCTAAACTTAAGCGATTTAATTTCGGCATAAAGGCGTATATTATTAGGTAATCAGGGCAGGATTGGTAGTCGCTTTTATGCCCCTCTGATAGGTTTATCATTAAACACACACACACACACACATACAAATATATATTTTTTTTCCATGCTCGCCGTTTCCAGCGTTAGCTAGGCAGCGCCAGGAACACATGCAGACAAGCCACATTCCCTCGCATCCATTCTCTAGCTGTCATGTGCTTATGTACCGACACCAGAGCCCCATACCCGCTACCAAGCCCCACAGACCTTTCCATATATAAATGATTCATGACATGAGTGGAAGTATTGTGGTTAGGAAACGGAAACAAAAGTGTTTCTACATACGGAGCAAGATGTGATGTAGTCTGAAATTCGGTGCTACTATAGTATGCGGTCTACCACGGTATCAAACACTATAGCATGCAGTCTACCTCATTTACTACCTAACTAAACCTAACCTAGGCTAGGTTAGGTTAGGTAGTAAATGAGTTGGACCGCATGCTATAGTGTTTGATACCTTGGTAGACCGCATACTATAGTAGCACCCTGAAATTCTTTGAAGTTGTCTAAAGGTAATAAATAGAAAAAAAATTTTATATGCTTCTTAAAGCTAAGTTATTCATTTTGTATACAGAAAGTTAAGGTAACGATTTATGGATTCAAATCAGATAAACGAACGATTAATGCAAATTAGGGTAGATATGACTAATACGTAATGAGTAATAAGCATTAAAGTTTCGTGATTACCATGAAATTCAGTTTTGCGAGATCTGAAATTAAACGTTTCGGCTGAGTGACAGCCGACACAGCAGCAGCTTCGGACACAGACCTCGACAGTTTCGTAATATTCTACCGCCAGTGTCTCGTGAACTTTTCAATGAAGGCGGCATGGCATCACAGCCAACAGAATAAGTGTCCAGTGACAGTAAGGAGATTTTTTTCAACTTGTATAACGATTTCAGCTTTGGTAGCCATTCGATAGCTTTACACTTTTAAGTCCAATACATCTTCACGCATATATATTCACTGTCGTGATGTGTGGCTACCGGGTGAATTCTATTAAAATATTTTGAATAAGGAAACGTATCCAGACACAGAAATCAGAACGGTAGCGTTGGCCAGCATCGGTAAGGCTTCTACGACGCGTGATGGTGTGGTCCCCTGGCTCACTTGTTTACCGCCACCAGCCTTGGGTGGTGCTAGTGTTCACGCCCTGTCATCCTCTCGTACATCAACGGGTTTTTATAGAATCTCTAAACGGATAAAACCAACGACACCGTGAAGATTGTTGTGGAAGATTGACAACTTGTTGTGATGTGCACTTGATCTAAATGTCGCAAGAAAAATGAGAAAACTGATTAGGCTGTATAGAGCATATGTATAGAGTAAACGTATGTAATAAAATGCTGTGGAGCCGCTAGGATGAGAACTTCCTTTGGTTCCACGATTGTGTAATATGGTTGATGGCTCGCGTCCGGAGAAAGACTTGTTTAGTTCCTAGAAACTGTACTGCACTCGCTCTTTAACCGGTGTCGAAGTTGTGTTGAATATTTTTAAGTGAATGTTGAAAATCAGTGGGCGTTTTGGAAGGGTTTATGAGAATAAGGTGTTAAAGGAAAAGAATAATTACGGCTGTTTCTTATCCAGTGATTAATTTCTGCGAAACGAAACCGAAGAAGCAAGTACACGAGATAAACTCACATACAGGTATAACCCCAGTGTTGTAGTGACGAGTGTACGTGCGGCCGCACCATTAGTTCCTGGCTTTGGTATGCTCGGGTAGCTCCTCCCTCGCCTCCCATGGACGAGGGTGCCGACAAGCAGGGGCAGGAGGGGGGGTCGCCAACCACCCCTGGTGCCCCTACTGCTCCTACCCTGGCTACTGCTACTACTCAAGTCACCGTGACCCCTCCTGCTGCTGCTGCTGGTACTGTTGATGTCTCCACATCCCCATTTGTTTCCTTCGAGGAAGACGACAAATGTAAGTACGAAGATGACTAATTATCATAAGATCGTAGTCCTATTTCCTTATAATTTCTTTTGTAGAATTTGCTGGTAATTTCGAAACTAGATGAGAATAGGCTTTACCCCATTTTGCTCATGAATTAGATAACATTTTGATAGCCTTTGTTGCTTACAAAAGTCTTACAATCAAATATTAGGTTTGTAGGTCAGTTGCCTGTGTGTGTGTGTGTGTGTGGATCGTGTCATATCAGCACTTACCAGCTTGCCATTATGGATGTCCATGTACAGCGTGTTCTGCCCCAGCGAAGTATTAGTCGTTCTGATTACGCAAGCGGTAGATATTGAGCGGTGAATTTTCTCACTGGTCTTTGATATTGTTTTGGAAAGTGAAAATGCAATGGAAATACAAAACAACTTTTTAGGTGTTGCGTCGCGTAAACAAAGTATTATTTCAAACCTCTGTAAGAATATTTGGCTAACGCTGTTCCTTCGGACTCTGGTGTTTTAGGATGTTTTAAAGTATTTAGGGTTTTGTATAATGGTCTCAAGAGCATTAAGTGCTAGCAAAAATGATGTAATGAAGTTCATCTTCAAGAATGACGGAGGTTAGGTAGGTTTTGATTGGCATAGTAACTGTATCCTTTCAGAAAAAAAATTGTTTTGCTTATGGTACCAAACACTTGCACCGACTATTTTTTTCAATGATGTTTTTCCTTCATATGTAATTTTGGGTCTCTGGATCTTGTTCATTTTTGTTCATAAGGTTCGTAGTATACCAGTTCCTGTATCTCTTTTCATCCTGGTGTCTATGGTTGATACATATTGCTCTTACATGTGGGCCACTAATTTTCTCCATTTTTACCATGGTGTCAGGTCTCTGATTGCCTCTGAATTATATACGAGTTTTTCACGAGTATATTTGGATATGTGCTCCGGTTTTATTTAAGATTATCTGCATGTGTCAGCACAGAACCCAGTACAAAAGCAGGTGTTGCCGGTTCTCATTGGTAGAACTACAGTATTACCCCGAAGTGCCGCAACAGGATCAGGGAGATTAGCATCAGAGTCCCGCTGTAAGCTGCGCTTGCGGCATTATATAATGTTTCTTAACCCGCTGCGTGAAGTTAAGCCAAGGTGGATAGTGGATACCCGTTACCAGGATTGGCGAGATGCGTGTGTCAGGCGGTGGCGACTAAAGTAAGTTATTCTGAGTGCGAGTTGCGGTAAATTCATGGTATTTATACTGAGGATTTAAAGTGGTAACTCTTAATTTTATTGCGGACTAGTTCCATCGACCTCCATCGACCTGTCCGCGACTCTAATGACATTTGAACTAGTCACCCACCCGGGATTGGTGTCAGTCTTATCAGTAAGACATTTTAGTCTCACCTCTTAATAAGGTGAAATTAATTTAGATATGATGATGACTAGGTATTCGCTTGGCAAATATGTCCGCGGAGTTCCTTAATATGTTAGCAAGCGATGGGCAATAGATCAAAATTTGGTCACAGAACACCTTCATGTGATTTCCCGCCATGATGTCCACGTACGTACATTGCTGAATTAAGTGACGACAAGTCATCCATACATCACATAAGCATGTTTCCTCGTCTCGATTAGCCTCTCTTGGTATTTGGTGTTATGACAGGTTGGAAGATGAGTACATACTGACGTGGATCTGAGAGCTGATAACATTCTGGCCACGGATCTTTGCTAGTGGGTCGGTACCGTTAGAGGTACTTGCCTCCTACGCCCAACTAACTGACTCGTCCCAGACACCAGTAAGCCATGCCAGTCTCCCCGAGCACAAAGAACTAAGTCATGGATCTCAGTGCGTCCTTGTGTGAAATCGTATCCCAGCACGGGTAGAGATAATTTATGCACATTTTTCCCTTGTTATGTAATAAGTCTTCATATGCTGTCATATGAACTGAGGTACGTTATTTTTGGTCCAACTCAGAAGGAAAACGAGGATTAAGTCTTAAGAGTGAAAACTGTTTGAGTAATGCCAGTTATCGTGTTTTCGTGTATGTGGTCTTGGAATTATCCATAAGATCTGAAGGTGTTATTTTTTATTTATTAAGATGTTTATTCATATATTTTTATTTAGTGGCTGTAGGTATATATTGACGGCCGTAATTACCCTGGCAGTTCATGGGTTCAGTGCCCCAGACAACCAACTCATCGTGATTCTTTCTGTTGCTTGTACTAACGAAAAGATTTTTCTTTTTAGTATACTGAAAATGTATAAAGTCCAGCGGGTTCGTCTTACCCGTGGCAATGTATTATTACGTAATAGTTTGGGACGATGATTAATCCGGTAAAAATCTTGTTTCATGAAGTCTTCTGTCATTCTCTTTATCTGAATTTCATTGTTTACTAATAATTTCGAAACTAATGAAGTGTCACTTGCCTCGTGTCCACACTTAAACTGCAAACGCTCCTGTTATAATAAAACTTCTTTTTATACACATTATCTTTAAAGAAAGGTGTACGCACCGGTTGCTTTATTAAATTAAATGAATTCACAACACCGATCACATTGGTTAACGACTGCCAACAAACCGAGAGCGTTTAACAAGTAACCTGTACACTGACAAGGATTGAATTACCTCGTCTAAGGCGTCTTCTTATCAATGACTTGTACAAGTTGTCATTAGTAGTAAATAGACAAGAAAAAAAAAATCGTTTAAAATCTCTGCCATGGGTTCGTTGTCTTGAATCGTCAGTTTTATATATATATATATATATATATATATATATATATATATATATATATATATATATATATATATATATAT